>JALCCG010000015.1:0-163114 GCA_023212695.1 Sporisorium sorghi | reverse complement strand
AAAAAAAAAAAAAAAAAAAAAAAAAAAAAAAAAAAAAAAAAAAAAAAAAAAAAAAAAAAAAAAAAAAAAAAAACAAACAAACAAACCTTGCATTCATTCTCCATCTCATCACTCCCAAACGCGGATACACCCGCTCCGATCGCCGGCAACAATGCACCTGAACGGCGCCTCGATGACCACGAGATCCGTAATCGCGTCCGTGTGCGCCCTCGACATGTGCGCGTACAGCGCGGTCTGGTTCGCGAGCAGCGGCGATTTGAGCCGCGCTCCCCCTCCACCACCTGTCGCACGAGCGTCGTCCGAGGGCGGGTGATCGTCGTACCACATGGCGTGTACCACTCTCGCCGGCGCAGCGGAGGGCAGTGTGCGGAACTCGGACTTTGCGTCCATCGCCACCATCGCCCCCAGGGATGCCCGCAAGGAGGGCGAAGCAACCACGCGCGGCGTGACGCCAAACACCAGGCTGCGCTCCGGCTTGCCCAGGTCCCAGAACCGTAGGCGTGCGTCGGACCCGGCGGTGATCATGTACCCGCCCGGGCCTGTCCCTCCTGCGTTGTTGCTCATAGCCGCCGCAGATGAGGAGGTGGAAGTGGAGGATGGGGAGATCGCCATGCGGTCCGTAGCGCGCGCTAGCTTGCCCACGTCCAGCCAGCCGCCGCCCGTCTCGGCGTGGATGGTTTCCGTGCCATCGGCCTCTTCGGTGGCAGCTGTTTCCGCTGCAGAGTCGACCGTCTTGGCTGCTTTCGCTGCACTCGCTACCGTCGCCGTCGCAGCAGAAGCGCTTGAAAGCGACGAGCTGGAGTAGCCCTCGAGACTGACAAACAGCGCCTTGACCGCACAGCTCTGCACACGAGCTGGGCTTGAAGCACCCACCTTCGGCGCAGAAGCGAACGGATCCGTCGTCGCAGCATCCACTCCTGATCCTTCTCTAGCGCCCTGCCTCTGCTGCTGCTGGAGCAGCTTCTCGATGGCCGCCGCGGCCCCTGTGAGCATCGAGTCGTGCCTGCTCTTCGCCGTGCCCGTCGTCACGGTGTGGTTGGAGCTGCCGCTATCGCCCATCTCGGCATTCTTGGACATCTCCATGCGTGTGTCGGTGTTTTCGAGCACTTGCCGCAGCTTTGTACTTCGCGTCGCTTTTGTTTCTGACGACGAACCCTCCTGCTGCGCTTCAAACGTCTCGACGCGCATGCCGCGGTCCACGTCCCACGTCTCCACCAGCACTTCCGGCTGCTCCACGCCATTCTCCTTCCCGTCCAACCCGCCTTCTCCCACTTTTTCGGAGGCAACCAACACCCACCTGCCCCTGCCCTTGGACGGATGAACCACAATCCGATTCACCCTGTACAGCGTCCCCACCTCTTCCGGCCCCACCCGCCATGCACGCAGTCGCAAACCAAATCGCAAGTCCCAAAGACACACCACGCCCGACAACGTCCCCACCAGCAGCCACGTCTTTTTGCGATCCACGCAGAGACACGTAATCGGCCCAAACTCGACCGGATTGCGAAGCGTCTGCAGCACCTGCATCGTCCTCAGGTCCAAAATCGTCAGCCGGCTGAGCGTCGTGCCCAGAATCAGGTGCGACGACGTGTCGGTGCTGCTCTGCACCAAGCACGTCGCGTACTCGTCCGGCGTGCTCAGCTGGAAGTTCGAGACGAGCTTCGGCCGGCCGTACCGAGGCACCGACGACGTCGATTGGATCATGTCGATCCTCCACACGTGCAGCGAGCCGTCCGTGGCCGTCGAGGCGACACAGTGGCTGGCTTCGATCGCAATGACACCCGTGATGGCGCCCTTCTGCGCCGAGTACGTCGCTCTCGATTTCGACGTCACGTTCTTCTCCAGCCGAGCCGTGTCCCACACCTTGAGCGTCCCATCCTGCGAACCGGACACAAAGTACGCATGGTCCGGTGAGAGCGCAAGGCAGGTGATCGCAGCCGAGTGCTCGGTGAAGTAGGCGATTAGCCGTCCTTCCGGTCGGCGTTTGCTGGCGCTCGAAGTGGGAGCGCGAGGAAGCGTCGATGTGCGATTCCATGGCGCTCCGCCCTTTCGGCGAGCGACGCCAGCGTGCACCTTGGGACCTAGCTCGGGACGGTCTCGGAACGAGTCCAAGTACACCGCCTCGAGGTGGGCACGGATGTACGGGTCATTGCCGTCATATGTGCTCGTGAAGCCAACACTCGATCCGCCGTCCACGCCAGCAGCGGCTCCGAGCTTTGCGGCATCGCCGGCACCACCAAATCCTCGCACCGTCGAAGCGCGCGAACCAGCCGGTGTGGGCCTGGACGATGCCTGAGCTGTAGCGGCAGCGTGCTGGGCACGAGCGCGAGCCGAGGCCTCCGTCATCGTCCCCGTGGCCGTCAGCGCTGTGGATGCTACCGCCGCGCTTGCCTTGCCGACCCCCAACCTCGTCTGGGTCTGCTGAGACAAAGGGCTGGGAGGCGCGGGACCAGCACCTCCGCGATGCTTGCTCTGCGCACTCTCCTCGGCAAGGCTCGACAGACGCGACGAGAAGGTGGACGGCTGCGATTCTGCAGCATTGCCCGCGTTGACGCGCCGTCTAAGCTCTACGATCGGGCTGCTGAAGGAACTCTCACTCGAAGTGCGATGTCCGAGCAGCCTTCGTTTGGCGACTTGAGCCGAAAAGGAAGCATCGTCCTGAGACCGGAACGTGCCCGTGTACGTGCTGGCGCCTTCCGACGCGACGGGCGTCGCTCGCTGATCGGACTTGGTGCTGAAAAAGATGGTTTGCGGCGTGATGCCGTCGAGCGCCTGCGGCTCGATGACGGCTTTCGGATGAGAGCGAGCGCCTTCTCCAGCAGGACCATTGGCATTGCTACCCGCGCCCGCCAGATCCCACTCGGCTTGCGTGGAGCTAAACTTGGAGCCCTGCTTCGAGAGACGGCGGATGACGCTGCGCAGAGCAACGAGCTTGATCTCGTCTTCGTCTTCCATGCCCATGCTCCTCAGCTTGTCACGGAAGCGGTCGTCCTCTTCGGTGCGACCCCTCGCGGGCACGATCAACTCGCGGCCGCTCTTGCCCAGCAACAGCCCGACGCCTTCGGTCGCGAGTCCATTCTTGAGGCCAGCTTGATCCTTGCCTTCCGCCTGGCTCTTCCAGAAGGCCGAGTTCGACGCTTGAGACGCCCAGGCGAGTGCAGCCGAAAAGACGGGCCGCGTGAGGGGCGCCCTCACGGTATCGAGCAAGGTGACCTCGGTCAAGTCTTGCACGTCTGTGCGCAGGAGAGGGCGCAGAGATGGATACAGGATCGCCCAGACATCGACGTCGTCCAGCTTTGCCGCTGCGGCCGCGACGAGACCTGCGGATGCCTGCCGCAACCACAGGTTGGGATGGCAGAGAAAACCGATGGTGATCTCTAGCAGCGTCAGTAGGCGGGCGCGATCCAGCAAGTTGCGCTCGCTCATGGTGCGAAGCCCGTTGATGACGCGGTAGACCACATTCTCCTCGGAATCGGAAAGTGCTTGCGTCATCAACGGTAGAATGTACTCTTCGAGACTGCGATTGCCAGACACCTGGGCGACGTCGACAATGATATCGAAAAAGGCGTCTCGCAGCAGCCAATTGCGATCATTGAGGTAAGTGATCATGTGGCTCAGCATGACGTCGTTGGTCTTGGCCATGCCAAAGAAGCGGCAGAGCGGCGCGATGCTGGCGAGCAGCGCCCGCTTGACCGACGCAGAGGGGTCCGTGAGAAGAGTGACGATGATCTCCTGCAGCAGCGTCTGAAACGTGCGGAGCTGCTCGTCGTAATTGGACTCGTTGGGCTGGTCATCGATGAAACCACCGTTGAGATCCCTTTCGACCGCAAAGAGGCCCTCGGCTCGCATCGCCTGCGACATTTGCAAGAAGCGCTCTGCGGTCTCGGCCAAGGGCACGATGGAGGCGGCAAACGTGCATCGCACAGGCGTGGATGGATCGAGACCGAGCTGCTTGATGTTGGGTACGATATATTCGGGGAAGATGGACGCATTCGAAGGCGTCACGATCTTGACCAGCATCAGCGTCTGTACGCAGCTGCGGATTGCCGCCATTCTTACTTGAGAAGACGGATCGTCGAAGAGCGACATGACAAAGGGCAAGACGCGGTCGAGCTTGGTCTCGTCCGTGAGCCATCGAGTCGAGAGATGGATGAGCAGCTCGAGTGCATGGATTTTGGAGGATGGTCGAATGCAGTTGCGCAGGTTGGCGAGGATGACAGACAGAATCAATTGCGCTGTACCATCCACGTCTGCTCCGCCTCCCTCGAGCAAAGCTGGCCGCGGTGGGATGCCAGGGATGCAGAGGTGGACCGGATAGACGTCTTCTGCATCGTCTGCACTCACTTGCTCCGTTTCTGGGATATCCTCGTCCGTTGCTGGCTGAAAGCTTGAGCGGAAAGCAAAGCGTCCCAAGACACCGTCCAAGCGCGCCGAGATGCCACCCGCGCTCGTCGATGGCGTCGAGGCGTTGGAACGACCAGCTGCATCGTCGAAGAAGGGGACAATGTCGGACCATTGCTCGTAGAGCTTCTCGATGCGTTCGTCGCTCTCGGCTCGGTGTGCCTGTCTGTTGGCGGCGTCAGATCGCATCGAGACTGCAGTGACGGATGCATTGGATCCGCTTGCTGTGCTGTCGACGGACGAGGCACCTGGTGCCCCGTTCGTGTTGCTGAGAGAAGCGGGGGAGGTACGCTGGAGCTCGACCAAGTACTCGTGAAAGAAATCGGGGACCGTCGATGGAAAGACAGTTCCTCGTCCGTCCTTGAGGTACTCTTCGAACGTCTTGCGGTCCTTTGGATCCAATGCGATCATGCTCCTCACCAGTTCGCGGACCGGGTCGTCAGGAATACCAGCGAGCATCGAGTCGACGTCAAACATCCCCTCGCGGTACTTGAAGAGCTGGCTCAAAGTGAAGGTGGGCGCACCTTCCCGCCAGAGCTCAGCAATGACGCAACCGAGCGAGAAGACGTCCATCGCTTGTGTCACTTTGCCGCTCTGCCTTCCAAGGCCAAGCAGATCTGCCTGAACACCGCCGAGGCGGTCGAGCGCATCCGTGTCGTTGGCACTTGTGCCTGTCGTTGCCGAAGCGTACTTGGAGCCGGCCTCATAGAAGCGCTCTGGAGCAAGGTAGCACGTTCTTCGTCCCGAAGTGTCAAAGAAGAAGGAAAAGTCGGACGGGTCGTCCAGAGGTAGGAAGGTGGGCTTGAAAGAAGAGGCAAAGTCGGTGACGTAGATCATCAGCGAGGTGGTGACAAGGATGTTTTCGCATTTGAGGTCACCGTGGGCGATGCCGCGGTCGTGCGTATCTCGCATAGCATGCAGCAGCTGGTAGGTGATCCATCTCTTCTCGACCGCGCCGAGAAAGGGCCGTGTGCTGACCCTGTCGTACAGATTGCTATGGAGCCACTGTCGGATCAGGTAGCCGGCCCGCTCGGTCTCGACCACTTTTTGGTAGGTCAAGACGTTGGGGACATCTGCCAACGATTCTCGCTCGATGCGGATGTGCTTGACCAGACTCTTGAGACTGATGGACGGATCTGGCTTGACGAAAGCCTTGACGACGATCGGGCCAAACTTGTGTCTGGCACGCACAGCACGAAGGAAGCGCGAGTTGCCGATGCCCTTGTCGTACTGAATGTCGTTGCCGACTTCTGCGACCAGGTTGCCGATGCCTGCCATCCTGGCATTCGAGTTGGAATGCGTGTTGCCCATCTTGTCTGAGTGTCGGCAAGATGGTGCTGACGGAAAAGCAGAACAACGCCTTGATCACAAGGTTGCGATGCTGCGACTAGGACGTGGAGACAGATGCAGGTGTTGAATCGCTGCCGAGGACCGGTCGTGAGATCATGGACAGTGGGAGGCCATCATGCATTCATAATAGCAGTTTGCTGATGGAGTTGCTGCGCTGCTGGTCCAAGTCGAGAATCCTGATGAATGAGCGTGAGAGGCCAAATCAAGTGAATGCAGCCAGGTGGGGGAAGCAGGCGAGGATGATGGTGATGGTGGAAGCTGAGAGGCAAGCCAAAGGTGAAATTCAGGGTCCTTGTGGTTCGTGCGTGCGTGTGTGTGTCGCGGCTGAGCTGCCGTGTTGCTCTTTTTTCCGCTTCTCTCTGGTGGAGGCTGCAACGCCTCAACTCACTCACGACTCGCACACCTCTCACACCTCACGCAGAAAGATCGATTCAGTCATGCTCTTTGCACATCAGCCTCAAGGCTTCGAGCTCACACCAGGGCGATGAACATGCAGAAGAATTGTGCCGGATTGATATTAAGGGTTGGGAATACTTCCACACTCAAATCCAATTGTTGGAGCTCGCTACAGAGGGACGACCGGACGGACGCCCAGTGAAGCTGCTGCCGTTCGACATCACCGTCGCCGTCCGCTGAAATGGCGGCGCATACGCGCGCGCGACGGCGGATCCAGTCGGCGTCAGTTCCACCACCCGCTGGAAGTCAAAGGGGATACGCCCAGCCACTCGCTCTCTTCGCGTGAAGATCACCGGGTTCGCCTCGGCGTCGAGCGCCGCCGTCTGCGCACTCTCGGACGACGACGAGGTAACCGTGCTGTTGCCCGAGACGTAGCTGAGGTCGACGCCTCGCATGATCTGCACCAGCCGTCCCGTGAGCGCATCGCGCACCTCGACAAAGCGCGGGTCGAACGCCAGCACGTAGTTGCCAGAAAAGGCCACCTGCTTGGGGAAGCCTTCCCACTCGATGATCTGATCCAAGCGTGTCGGCTCGCCGAGTCGGTCGACAAAGCAAGCGAATGCGTCGTAGCAGAGCAAAAAGTCGCCGTCGGCTGTCTTGTTCATCCCCAGTGGCTTGGCCGTCTCGACGCGCTTCTGCAGCTGCTGGACACGGATGTCTTCGCGATTCGCGTGCACAAAGTCCGGGATCGTTCCGGGAAGCAGGCTGTCCAGGTTCATGATCTCGAAGCCCTTGGCGCAGATGATGCACAGCTTCGACTTGAGGAACTGGATCGAATAGGCCTCGGACGGAATGAAGAACGTCTTGTAGATGCGGAACCAGTCCGAGTTCTTCGAGTCCTTGCCAAACTTGCCAAAGAAGCCCGAGCCCGACTTGCCCTCGGTGCCACGAGGTGCGTTGAGCACCGGCTCGAGCGCACGGAACACACTTTCGTTGGCCTTCTTCTTCATATAGATCAGCAACGTGCGGTCCTTGAGCACACCCACGTTGAAGAAGAGCACGTCGCGGTTCCCGCTGAGCTTCTGTGGCGGGCGCAGCGTCGAAGCGCTGCTCGACGTCGTCGGGACGAGCGCCTCCAGGCTGTATGAGATGAGCACCTTGTCGGCCAGCACCACAAAGATGCCGAACGACTCGAGCACCGCGCACTGCGTCACGTACTTGAGATGCAGCACTTTGCGCAGCGACTTGGGATCGCTCCGCAGCCCGATCCACACGCCGTCGGCACATCCCACCGCCACGAGACGCCGGCCATCCGCGGTCACGAAGGGGACAGCACACGTGACACGTCCATGGAAGACGCTTGGGTCGACGCCTACAACGGGCCTGTCCGGTTCCAAGCTTGCGGTAGGTGCAATGGCGAAAATGTCGTCGCTCAGGATGTGCTGGTCGAACACCTTGCTGCTGTCCTGCACCGCCATGCGCAAGCCAATCGCCTCGTCCAGCTTGGTCTTCCACTGGTCTCGTGCGGCTTTGGAAGGCGCGTACAGGGTGATGGGCTCGATCTTGCCGCCCAGATGCGAGATCGTGAACGGCCAAAAGTCACGAGCCTCTCGCTCTCTGCTGATGTGGAAGTTGCTGAGACCGATGGATCGCGAAATGGACGACTCGGTAAGACCACTCACCTCGAGCATCTCGACGGGAATCGGTCGCTTTGCAAGCACAAAGCGAGCGCCTGCTGCTGAAGACGAGGAAACTACGTTGATGTTGTCATCATCTGGACCCTCGGCGATCCGCTTCTGCTTGGTGACGATAAAGTAGTTGTCAAACAGGATCGCCAGCAGCTCCGTCCAGTCGAAATCAAACGCGTCTGGCTTTCGCAGCACCCTGCCCTGATGAATGAGCTGACGCTCCGGGTTGAGCAGGTCCATGTCGATGGCCTGCTTGTTGCGTTTGGCCGAGAGATTGTACGCATACTCGCGGATCTTGACCTTGAGCTCGGCCGACTCGACACCGGCTTGGGCTGTCTTGCATTGGTCGTTGATGATGTCAATGGCATTTTGCAGGCTGTCTCGATCGTGGTTGCCCTCTTCCGTCTTCTTGAGAATGGATTCCAGGTGCAGGTGGTACCTCTGCAGACGCGCAGGTGGCCTGAAGAGGAAGTTCTCGAGCGGATGTTTGTGTGCAGCCGGATGGCGTCGACATGCCTCGACGAAAGCCTTGAATCGGGGATTGATGGTCATTTCGCGCTTAACTCTGCTGATGGCCAGCGGATAGTTGACGAGATAGGTCGTGTAGGCGTCTCCCCAGTCGAGAGCGGCACTCAGGAACAGGTCTCCGATCGTCTGGACGATGGGATTCTCCTCTCGCTGGCGGATGTGCAGACGCTCGACCAGAGCTCGAATGTGAACTACCAGCTCGCGGTGATTTCCAAACACCTCGCGGATAAAGTCGTCGCGTTCCGGCCCAATTGGCAGGGGCGGAGGATCGCCGGCATCGCTGGGCCTCTGTAGCCCCTGCACAAAGAGGGTATCGAGCAACTCGAGATCTGCGAGGAACTCTTCTTCCTTCTGGATGGTCTCGAGAATGGCGTTCTGTCGAGCGATCTCGGCCTGCGGGATGTTTTTGAGAAGCTCGGGAGGAACGATCTCTGCCCACGCCTTCTTCTGCGATTGATCGGCGGACAAGCCACGATCCAGCACACCGCCGAGCGCCGCGGCTTTGCTCTCCATGTCGGTGACCGTCAAGCGCAAAGGGCTGGAGCCCGAGTTGGGACACGATGGACTGTAGCACGAAGTGGATCGACCGGGACTGCAGAGCGGACTGTAGCACTGTGTGAGCGGGGTAAAGACGCCATTGGGAAGATCGTCGAGGTCGGCCATACGCGCCGGCTTGCGATTCTGGCCGCCACCGTTCGCCATGGCGGTTCCAGCGCCTCCAAGGCTGAGCTGTAGATTTGCATCAAAGGCAGCGTTGTGATTGAGAGCGGCTACCCAGTCATCGGGATCGTCTTGAGGCGAGCCCATGTCCGCGAGGCTGTCCTCGAGGAAGGTATACACCTCGTCGACGTCGTCGGTCAACTCCTTTCCTCCCCAGTCTACCTCGTGGAAGAAGAGCTGGCTCTTGAGCGATTTCGCCAGCGAGAGAGCGACGTGGCGTACACTTGACGGGTCGCCTGATACGACCAAAGCATGTCGGGTCCCCACTGCATCAGACACAAGCAATTCTTGGAGAGTCGAGACGACGTCCTTGCCGGTAAAGCTGTTCGGATAGTCGATGCTGCCTTTGATCTGAACGCCGCGTGGGATGTTGGCGCGCAAAAGCAGCGCCACCGTGGAGAGGAGCGACCACTCTAGAGCCAGAGGGCGACCGATACGAACCGCCTGCGGAGGAATCTGCTTGGTGTTGGACCGCGGGCTGTTGACGGGTTCCCATGCAAGCGAATCGAACCTCCCGTGACCGTACGCCTGAATGGGCTCGCTAGCGTCGCCTTTCTTGTAGCTCGCGCTCCTCTCCTGGATCTGTGGCCGCGAGACAGAGGTTGGCGAGGGAGCATAGCTCGGTTGGCGCTGGACGGAGCCCTGCGAGGGGATTCGGGATCGGTACTGATCCGATGCTGCGTATTGCCGATCCTGTTCGGTATTTGGCCTTGTGGGATGGCCATAACCTAAAGAATCGTTCTGCTGCGAGGGGACGACGGAGCTAGGAATGGGCGGCAAGGGCTGGCGGTGAGATCGGCTTGGCTTGAGCGATAGATCGGATGCCTCGCTGCGCGTACGCTGACGACTCGCACCTCGCTCGGGAGTAGCGACGTCGAACGAGTCTGGGTCATAAGCAGAGTCGATGGTGTGCGCCTGGTTCGCAGACGTGGTTCGGTAGCCTCGCTGTTCAGAGTGCGACCACGCCGTTCGAGCGCCAGCCTGCGTGTAGGAGGGAGTGCGGAAAGCCGAGAGCGGTGAGGCGGTCGAGCCATCTCTGGGAGGCGGCGAAAAGGAGCGGTCGAACGACGCGGCTGTTGAAGGCAGCGGACGATGGCCGTAAGAGCTGCCTGGAGTGCCTTGCGATGTCGGAGCTGGGCTCCAGGATGGCGCAAAATAGCCCGTGGAGGAAACCGAGCTAGCAGCAGTGTGCTGGGTAGCGGAGGGAGTGACTGGAGGCGACCATGCAGTGGGCTGGGGAGATGCCGAGTTGTAAAAGCCTTGCTGTGCATACGTCTCGGAAGCATCAGCTCGGTCACGATAGGCTGGTGAGTCGGATGCGGAAGCAGTCGAGCCAAAGGCTCCTGCGCTGCGTGTTGGAAGCTGCTCCGGACGTGCAGCGCCAGGAGTGACGGGAAGCGGGCGACCTGTTCTTTGTGTAGGTTGACGAGTTGGTCCACTCTGCTCGTGAGCTGCAGCCGAAACGGAAGGGTCGACGGAAAAGGAAGCAAAGCTCGAGGTTTGGTCCATGAGCGGTGTACCGTTATCGTCGGTGTACAAGCTGATGATTCCGCTGGCTGAAGAAGAGACGGGTCGATCGGCAGGGGCGCGATGATTTGCGGTGTGCTGTGGCGTGCTGGCCAAAGGTGCTGCCGGTGTCCTCACTGTGTCGACTCTTCGCGAAGTCGGATAGCGCGAATCTGATCGGCCGTCAGCCTGCGAGTTGGCAGAGGTCTCCGAGTACGAATGCGAATCGTAGGGGTGAGCGCCATTTTTGGAGTACTGCAGAGGCGGGCCGGCTGCCTGGCCGTAGCTCAAGTCTGCCTGGGCATAGTAACGAGGCTGCTGCTGCTTTTGTTGTTGTTGTTGCTGCTGCTGCTGCTGCTGCTGCTGCTGCTGCTGCTGCTGACCATAGTCGTAAGATAAACCATTCGATCTGTATGCAGCGTCGTCTCGGACTTGCATACGGCTCATTTGGTCTGCGGTTGCCTGAGCAGCCCTTGATGCAAAGTAGGACGAGGAAGAAGAGGGATTGCGCTGCTGTGTGTAGTCGTATGTCTGAGAAGGCATCGCAGAGGTGGGGCTGCGTGGCTGCGACGAGGCACCAGGATGTCCGTAGGGATATCGAGGGTCGTAGGGCCCATACTGGGTACGAGCATCTGAGTGATACGGATCCGATGGCTGGCCGGTGGTGGTGTATGCAGAGTCGTATGAGTAGGTTGGCTGCGAAGACTGTGCATAGCCTCCACCGTACTGATCGTAAGACTGTTGGTTCGACATGGCGGCAGCGTGACGCTTGCTTGTCCGATGTTGAGAGTATAGCCTTTCGTACACGCGGTCTGTCGGCAGTGCGATACAGGAGCGTTCTACACTTGTCGCTGAGTCGCGGTGCACATCGAGCTGAGAGGTGTTTCAAGGGCCAAAAGCCATGCTAGATGGAAGTGGCAGCCATCGAGATCGTGTCGATGAGTTGATGTTCGGTGGGAATGGTGATGGTGATGGTGGTCGGCGTCGATGGCGAGCAGGCTCGTGCATACAAGAAAACTGCAGCTCGCTCGCTTGGCTGTGCTGAACCCCACTTTTTTCCGAGGCTTGACAGCAGTCTCTCTCTTCTCTCTTTCTGAAACACCGCAAATCCGTGTCTCTCTTTTCGGCCGTGCCGCGCGCCTTGTTCATCTGAGCGAAGAAGGAAAGAAGGAATTCATCGGCTCATCACTGCCTTCTAACTCTATCATCACTCACAGCTTCCTCCTCGACTGACAGGCACATCAACCGAGCATGATCGCCTCCTCTTCCTCGTCTTGGCCGCTTCCTCCGATGAGCTACACTCCGCGGCCAGCTGCACCCGTGAGGTCTCTGTTGCCCAAGCGCGTCGACGTTGCGCAGCTCACCCCCAACAATCTCGGTCAGCTCCGAAAGCTCAACAGCGTCCTCTTCCCCGTACAGTACTCGGAACGCTTCTACAAGGACGTCTTGGATCCCGATGCAGCTGAAATATGCAAGCTGGGACTGTTCAACGACGTCGCAGTTGGCACCATCTGCTGCCGCCTCGAGCCTGTCTCGAAGGACGTGGTTCGCATCTACATCATGACCCTCGGCGTACTGGCACCCTATCGTCGCCTCGGAATCGCATCGGCACTCTTGCAGCATGTGCTCGACCACATTCAGCCAGGCAAAGAGATCCAGATCATCGACAAGGACGCGCCCACTCCCAAGCCAAAGAAGGACAAGAACGGCAAGGAGACCAAACCCGAACCCGTCAAGAAGACCGTTAAGGTCGAGTCCATCTATCTGCATGTGCAGACTTCCAACGATGAGGCGCGCGCCTTTTACGAAAAGTTCGGCTTCCAGGTGGCAGAGACAATAGACAACTACTATCGAAGGATCCTTCCCGCAAGCGCGTGGCTTTTGCAGCTTCAGTAAGGGCGCGCATCTCTCTACTTTCTCGGTCCGAATCACACGGACTGTTTGTATAATAAATTACGATTGCAAAGTTGCATGCCACTGTTCACTGTTTCGAAGAGAGGGTCTGCGAGCGAAGGAGTCGATGGTGGATGACCCTAACCACGCTTGAGAGCCTGCTTGCGAAGCAGCTTCTCGCGTTCGCGCTGCTTCTCCAACTGCTCTTCTCGCAAGTCCTCTTCGCGCGCCTGCTTGGAACTTCTTAGCTCCTCCTGCAGAACCGATGCTGCGTCCGCCTCCATGTCGTCGTCGCTGTCCACAATGCGACTTGCATACTTTTTGCGGTCTTTGCCAAAGATCTTCCAGATCTCGTCGCGATAGCTCTGTCCACCACCACCTCCACCACCGCGGCCGCCCTCTTCATCGTCATCGATCCCCTCGCTGTCGTATTCATCATCGTAGTCGCCCTCTTCGCTGTCATACTCGTCGGGTGTCTGAGATCGGCGTCGATCACCTTTACGTTCTCCGCCGTCAGCCCGGCCTGCCGCCTTCTTCTTCTTTTCCTCTTGCTCGCGGATGAATCGGTCTCGGGCTGTCTCTCTCTTTGGCGGAGCAGCCGGTGACGGTGCTGCTGCAGCCGATGTCGAGGATGTCTTGGAATCGGATGGCGGTCGCTTCGACTTGGATGCAGGATCCGCATCGGGCGACTTACGCGCCGGAGTAGACTCACGACCGGGCCGCGCTTTTTGAGTGAGTCGTGCCATGGCTTCTGGCCGAAGAGGAGCGCCAGGCAGGAAATCGGCGGGATTGATGCCTCCAGGAGCTCGTGCAGCAATGGGTTTCGGCTCCTTTTGCTGTGTTGCCGGCGAGGAACGGCTCGAGCCATTGAGAGGAGCATTGCTAGCCGAACTCTTGTTGAGCGGCTTGGATGGAGCGGCTTTGACGCGTTTCGTTGCATGGGCTTCGTCGTCGCCGTCGTCAGAGCCAAAGAGATCGTCCTTGGAATCGTCGCCGCTGTCGTTCTCTTTCCTGAGCGCGGCCCGTTCTCTGGCCTCCAGATCGCTTCTACGCTTCTCTTCCATGGCCTTCTGCCTTCGAAGCAGAGCAGCTTCGCGTTCGAGCTCGACTTGCGAGGGGCCGTCGCTTTTTCCCTGGCCCTTGCTTTCCTTGAGCTTTCGGAGGTCTCGCTCAATCTCGTCGATCGAGCGATGATCGCGCTTCTTCGTACCAAGCGCCACAAGCCCGTTGTCCTTGGCGAGGTGTGAGCGTGCCGATGGCCGATGTGCGCTTTCGCCTTCCCCAGAACCCACGTTTGGACTCGATCTCGACGATGCCGAGCTGGAACTGAGACGGCCGATGGGAGGCAACTTGGGAATGGACCCAAACTCTCTGGCACGCTTGATCGCCTGCTTCTCCTCGCGCGTCATGGGCACCGCCTTCCTCTTTGGAGCACTTGCGGATGCGGAGGCTGACTTGCGATCCGACTTGCTCCCGCCGATCTTGTCCAAGCGATTGCCTACAAAGTCATCTTCGTCGACCTTGCGCTTTCTCCGAGGTGAAGCGCCGTTGCTCGAACTGGCCTTGAGCCGATCAGAGAGGTCGACTTTGTGAGTAGACCCCGATGCCTTGGTAGGCTTGGATTTGGAAGACGAAGCGGAAGCCGTTCTGCCTTTTCCCTCGTCGCCTGCTACTAGGTCTTCTTGCCGTTTGACAGCAAGCTCTTTGCGCATCTTCTCACGGGCCTCCTCCTCCTTTTGACGGGCCATACGCTGGACGAAGATCTTGCGCTCGCGCTCCTTTTGCTCCCTTTCCTGCGCCTCTCGTGCGGCCAGCTTTGCTGCTGCCTCTCGCTCTTTGCGCTCACGCTCTTTGGTGAGCGCAGCTTGCTCCTCCTCGGCCTTTTTAAGGGCCATCTCCTTGAGCTGGGCGTAGCTCGACATGATGAGCGTGATCGTAGATGTCAATAGCGGGCGAGTGGTACGTCGAATCGATCGCGGCTGCTGATTCCGTCCAGCTGCGGAAGTGAGCGATGGCGCCGCCCGCGCTACGTCGAGATCACTGGAAGGTGATCAGAGGTCTGCTGGCGGCATGGAGGATGTGGGACCACTTCCTCTGGCCTTGAGCAGATGCAACGAGGCTTGTTGCGAGCTTGTCTTTGCGGATCAAGATGACAAGGAGGGTTGAAGTGGGAGAGGATGAGGAGCGGAGCGATGGAGCCAGCGAGCAGAGGTCAACGATTGCTTGTGGTGAGGCCGAAGCTCCAAGAGTGTGCAGCTGCGCACTGCATGAGCTGAGGCCTTCTCGGATCGGGCTGCGTCGCTGTGACGTGCCGATTTCCTTCCAGAAAGTCACAAACCAGACGTGACGGCGCGCCCGATTCGTGAATTTTCTGTCCCCTTTTTTTCTTTTAGATTATTTTTATTTTCTTTGAATGATTCGATGCCAGCAAAAAAATCGGCTGTCGCTTGTTGCCATGTTTTTCATTTTTTAGGTGTTGGTCTCTCGGAGTCGTTTCTTCAATTCCTGTGCCACTTTGGCGCGACGCCTTTGTTTGCTGCATTCACCATCAGCCACCTCACAAAGCGGAGAAACAGCATTCACTTTGCATCATCACATCTCAATCATCACCATCACAATCACGCTAGCAATCTTCCATCTGACTCAGATCAATCTCCTTCACGATGCCGTCCTCTAGCATGGCAGCGGTGGAGGCAACGCTGCAGACCAACGGAACCGAAAGCACCGCCCGACCGCCTCTGTCGGTGGCACTGCACGTCCCCACCTCGGCGGTCGACCAAGTTCATCTGGCACAGGGAGGCGCGGTGCCGCTGTCGGGCAACCCGAATCGACGTTCCCACATCCAACAAAACATTCAGGCGCTTCCGACGCTGCCTGAAGCATCGCATGCGAATGCACTTCACACAGCCACAGGGCCTGCGCCTGCAGCACTCGGACTCACCGCCGACCTGGATGCCACCACAGCAGCCGCGCTCAACGGACTCAGCCCAGCACAAAAGACACTTGCTCTGTCGCGGTCACAGGGTTACGACCAGATCGTCTTGGAGCTCGCCAACGACAGATGGAAGGAGCGATGGGAGCGGCTCTGCCTTGCCAACCCTGCCGATGTGCCTTCCGCATCTGGCTCCTCAGCCGTACAGCCTCCTCAGCTCACGTCCGTGCAGATGTCGTCGGGTCCAGCATCACTCGCTCGCAGCAGCAGTCGACAGGGTCTCAACAGTTTCTCGGCCGGTGGTGTCAGGCAGTCCCCCTCACCGGCAGCCAGCAGCAGCGCAGCGCAGACCTTTGCCACCATCGCCCGCGAAGCTGAGGAGTGGCGATCAGCACCCGCATTTAAACGGTCCGAAGTCAACCTGACCAAGCTCGAAGAGACCGAAGGCGTCGTCGCGCTCGCCAGTCCTTGGATTGAGCTCGACTCTCCCGACGAAGGTGTTCGGCTCGACTGCGAACTGGCTCTTCGACAGGAGCTCGCCTACGCATCTTACCTTGGCATCTCCAACGTCGTCATTCCACCGCCCTCGTCCGACCCTGCTCGTCGACCGTTCCTTGCCGACTACGCTCGCGCCATCAACTCTTGTCTTACCAGCGGTAGCGCAGAGACGGCACCCGCAGGTTCGTGGATGACGCTCACCATCCAACTGCCCATCTCTTCGCCTCACATGCTCAACAAAATCCTCTCGCGTCAGAATGGCAAGAACGGGCACGGCCTCACGGCTTCCACCACAGCCGGCAGCACGGCGTCGGCAAGCTCGTCCACGTCCCACGCCAGCGCAGCCTCATCAGCCGCATTGCTGCGAGCCGAAGACGACTGGGCCTGGGAGACGTGGGAACAGATTCGACAGCTCTGCTCGTACAACACGCGTCTGCAGGTTGCACTCGATCTCGGCAGTCCGTTGCCTGCTCCCAGCATCCTCTCGCGCTGGATGGCTGAACCCGTCAGCATGCTGTGGGTGCCAAGCGCGTCATACCTCGCCAACGCCAAGGGCTTCCCCGTCCTTTCCAAAGCGTCGCAGGCTTTCTTCCGCTCCATGTTCAGAAAAAACCCGACCATCGTGCTCAGTGGAGTCCAGAGCCCGCCGCCCACACACTCGAGAGGTGGACCGCTCGCCTACTTGCAGTACGTGCGTCACTTGGAGAAGGCGACCCCACCGGACGGAGCCGTCGACTCGTTTGCCCGCGGATACACCGACTGGCTCCAGGCGCCGCTGCAGCCTTTGATGGACAATCTCGAAGGAACCACGTACGAAGTGTTCGAGCGCGACCCAGTCAAGTATGCTCTCTACGAGGAAGCCGTGTGCAAAGCGCTGCTTGATCGGCCCGTCACTTCGAGCACGCTCATCTGGGTGTGCGGTGCAGGAAGGGGTCCACTCGTCGACCGGTGTCTCAATGCCGCAGACCGAGCAGGGCGAGCGGTACGTCTGGTAGCGCTGGAGAAGAACCCTAACGCGCTCGTGACGCTCCAGGAAAGGCAGGCACTCGAATGGGGCGATCAGGTCAAGGTGCAGTACGGCGACATGCGTCGACACCCCGTCCCCTCGAGCATGGCTGAACGACCTGACATTGTCGTCAGCGAGCTGCTCGGCAGCTTCGGCGACAACGAGCTGTCGCCCGAGTGCCTCGATGGAGCCATGCGATTCCTCAAGCCCAACGGCATCTCGATTCCATCCTCATACACCGCGTTCGTATCGCCGCTATCGTCGTCCAAGCTGCACACCGAAGTGCTCAATGGGTCGAATGCAGCTTTGCCATCAGCGGTACAAAAGGCTTCCGAAACGCCCTACGTCGTCCTGTTCCAGAACGTGGCACTCCTCGCTGCTCGCGGAGGCCGACTCAACTGGGAGCAAGTGCAGGAATCGTGGACGTTCGAACACCGACCCTCCGCCATGACACCCCTAGTATACGACGAGCAAGGTCTACCCGTCTCGAACGGGCACAACATCCGCTCGGCCAAGCACACGTTCCACATCCCCCAAGCGGGAACATGCCACGGACTCGCTGGCTACTTTGAAGCGCACCTGTACGACAATGTGACGCTGAGCATCCACCCGGATCCGGTGCGCGGGTCCAAGGACATGCTGAGCTGGTTCCCGATCTACTTTCCCTTCCGGGAGCCGTTGTACCTGCCGCCGAACTCGGAGTTGGAGGTGCATATGTGGCGGCTGACGTCGAGCGAGCGCGTGTGGTACGAGTGGAATGCCGAGGCGTTCTTGCCGCTGTCGAGTAGCACGTTGGAGGCGGCGAGGGCGCAGCACCAGCGACCCGTGTCGCTGGATGCGAGCTCGTCCATCGGCTCAAATGGCACTGCGGCGGAAGCGAGCAATTTCTCGAATGCGCCCAATACGCCGAGGATCCCAAGCGTGTCGTTGTCGCAGCACCCGATCGAGTCGACAACGCAGGCGACGGGTGGGCTGCAGGCAAGCGCTCTGCCGCAGACTCCCATCACCAGGGTCAAGATTGGCATGACTCGGCTGCACAACCCGGGTGGACGCAGCTCGTGGATCGGTCTTTGATGTGACCTCCGCCAATTCACTGCAATGACACGCAACACATGCAGAGCACGACATGTCTGAACAAAGACGAGCTGAAGATTGCGTGAAAAATGCGAATGCAAACGAGAACGAAAGACAACAAGATATGGATACACATTGAAACGGGGTCGTGATCGTGGTTCGGGATGAGTTTGGTAATGCTGGCGAGTGTGGCTCGGACGGCGCCTAGGCGGAAGAGTTCAACGCAGCAGAGGTGCGCCTCCACCATCCCAGAGCAGCGACGCTGCCTGCCAGCGCCACACCAAGCAGAGCGGCTCCACTGACAAAGTTGATCACGCCATCGTCTTGGTGCGCTCGAGTGGGACGCTCCTTGCGACGCTTGCTCTTTTCTGTCCTGCGAGAAGCTTTGCCGCTGCGCTTGCGGCCCGACTCGGCGGCATCAGCGTCCTTGAGCCAGGCCAGCTTGAACAGCCCGCCCTTGCCGCTCGCCGACGATGCCGAAGAGTGCGCAGCCCGAAGCTTGGAACGGCGTTGCGCACGGCGTCGATGAGCATCGCTATCGCTTTCAAAGGCGAGCTCGCCGCTTTCACTGTCGCCGGCCATGCTGCCCATCTCCTCGGCTTGCGCGAGCGCGTCGCGTTCTGCCATGCGGCGATGTTCGTGCTCAGCAGCCAGGTTGAGAGCTTCGCGCCATTCGTCCGCGCTGATCTGGTCCGTCACATCGCCGTCGAGCAGGCAAGCTTCGCGGAAGAAGTAAAAGGCCGGCGGCTGACTTGCTGTGCTGTGGTCGGTGTGCATGTGGAAATCGGAAAAGTCGAGCCTAGCGCCGTCGGTGTGGCCAGCTGCATAGTCCGGCGAAACGCCTCTGCTGGATTCTGCAATGGTCGGGGAATTGGGAGCTCGAGTGCCCTTGGCAGGCGAAGCCACGTCGCCTTCGACACCTCCAAAGGTCAGAGAGGCCAAGCTAGGAGTGCGGCTCGACGTCGACGACGTGGGCTTTCGGTTGGAGATCCTTCGAGGATGGCTGGGCTGCGACATGGCAGCATGCCCGCCGCTGACGAAGGGACTCGTCAGTTGGCCGTACGGGAAAGCAAGAGGGGAGCGGTTGGCAGCAAGGGATGGGAGTTGCAGCCGTGCGTACGACACGTATAGACGTGCCAGTGCTTTGGGTCCGCCCAGCGATGCGACCAGGCGCTGTCGATGCGACATGTAGGAGTGAGAATGCAGTAGGTCGCTCAGTGCATCCGCAATCACGTCGATGGTCGGTGGAAGTGCAGCTGCATTCAAAGGCGTCTCCAGTGTCTCTGCAACACGAGCGTGCTGACCGCCCTGGTCTGGAGTCCCTGAACCGTGTGATGTGGCTGGGAGCAGCGGCAAAAAGTCCTGCACCAAGCGTTCAGTGGCCAAGCTGACATCAGCTGCCCGCCAAGCTCGCGCAAAGTACTCGAAGGCGTCCGGAATGCCAGAAGTCGGGGTTCTGGTGAGCTGTGCAGACAGAATGGAAGCCCTTTGCGTGGTGTAACCATTGGCAAATTGCAGCCCGATCAGCGACAGCGTGGTGGGATCCATGTTGTACCTGGCCAGCACTTCGAGCTCCCTCCAGGCTTCCAGGATTTCGTCGTCTTCTTCGCGATCCGCGTCGGTCTCTGGGGCATCGGCAGCATTGGCACGCGCTCGGTGAAGATCCATCGACGTGCTCGAGAGACTGGCGACTCGGCTGCCCAGAACCGTGGCGCTTTCGTCGCTTCCGATCGTGTTGATGCTGAGCGTGCTGGTATTCGGTCCGTAGTCTTCGTCGCTGTCCATGCTGTTTCGCGAAGCTTCATCAAAGCGCGCGCGTAGACTGGTGTGATACGAGATTGGATCGACGCCGCTCCGGATCGCAGCCAGCACACGATCACCTCCTTCAAAAGCGCTGAGCGCTTCCTCGAGCGCTTGGTTCAGCTGCAATTGAGCCGCGCTCCGCTGCTGACGCTCGTGTCGGGCATTGCGACGGTGCGTGATGCGATCGTGGATGAAGGATTCGGTGATGAAGCCACTTTGAGGCAGGTCGGTTTCCAGCAGCCTAGCCAAGCGAGTGGGTAGCGCCGAGCTTTGCAAGGGTGCGGGTCCCACCACGAGCAATGGCCAAATGCCGGTGTCAATCTTGTCGAGATGCACAGTGACCAGCCTTACCTCAGGCGGACCACTGCGAGGCGAGGTCTGAGGCGCCTCAGGTGCGTCGACCGACGGGCCTGGGACAGGAGACGGAGAGGAGGCCAGGTCAGAGATCGATTGGGACCTTCTGAGGTCTGAGCTGCCCGTAGACTGGAAGTGGGCAGCGGTCTCGTCCCCTCGTCGGCGGAGGTCGCCTGGGTCGGACAAGACGACGCTTTGGATGAGACCGGCTTCGGCAGAGTCGGACGAGCCCAGGTCGCTCGAGCCGCTCGACCATTCGGTGGAAGGGCCAGCAGAATGGAGTGGCAACGTCGATGGGGTCGAATGCGAGAGGACCTCGTAGCTTGAGCCTGATTGGAGCGAGACGATGGACACAGACAAGCTGGAATGCGAGGCTGGAGAGGAGTCGATGCGGGCACGCGAGCCGGAAGCAACGGTTTCGGACGATTCGGCGGTTGGGTTCTGGTGCACGCCTGCTTGTGTTCGACGCCTGTCTGGGTCACTAGCGGAGCCGGACCCAGATGTGCTCGTGGTGGGCTGAGAGGATCGTACCAACGACCTGCTTCGGCGCTTTCGAGCACGATCTCGATCCGCGATCCTCCATGTGGAAGTGTCTGTGTTGACGCGTCCGTACAGCTTGGCGTGAAGGATGGGCGGATGGTTGGGTAAGGACGCCGAGACATGGTCGCTGGCGATGCGGATATCGAGGTCGTTGGCCGAGACTGCGTGCGGAACGAGGAACAGGACGGTGGCCTGGTCGTGAGATTGGTGGAAAGTCCAGCCGTAGAGAGGACCGGCCTCGTTGCGATTCCTCATGGTGGCGGTGCGGAAGAGAGGCCAGTCCCGAGGCCATGCGTTTGCTGAGTGGGGGTGTGCTACATTTGCTTTGCTGTGGCAGCCATACTACAGACCAAGCCGGGAATTGTCGAAGTCGAGATGGCCGTGAACCAAGGTTGATGTTTGGAACGAATCGCAACGACTAGAGCTACTCGACGTCGGAATGAACAGGTGATGGTCATGAAGGAAAGGTGGTTGGAGCACGGTTCGGCGGAGTCATGAGGAGCAGCCGCAGCTGTGTGTTGGTCTGTCGTTGCTGCGCATTGCTGCAGCTGCGCACTTTTTGTCGTGGAGACTGCTCAAGTGCCCAGCTGCCCAAAAGAGCTTGCTGCCGCGCGCCAATTTTTTTTGGTCAGGGGAAAAAAGTCAGATCAGGGTCCAGCTCAAGATGCTCGTTCCACCCCGGTTTGTTCATTTGTCCAGCCTAACAAAGGACGCAAAAAACCCTCCCTCCCAGAAGTCTTGTCGACATGTGGGCGCTAAGTAGACTAAAGGCGAGGCGGAGTATCGGGTCCAGCGCCCCTGAAGAGCTCTTTTGTGGCCGCGTAAATGAAAAGATAGACAGGAGACAATCGTTTGCAGTGCAGCAGCAGCAGCAGCAGCAGCAGCTGGTTGTGAGGCAATCCTTGCTTGTCGCTGCAGCGGCGGTTCATGCAAACACGCTTCGGTCATCTTGCGAGCTCTGTCTCTGCTGCGTGCGTTCGACAAGCGACTGCTTCCAACGGCATCTGCCGGTGATCATCCTGCTCGAGTTGGCTTTTCTCGAAAGAGACTGACAAAGCGGAAGGTCCGCTCGCTCGTCCACGCAATGCAATACATTCGAGGGGCGTTGAGCTGACAGCCAAGGGCGCAATGCGTGAGTCTGTCTTCGCGTTCGCGTGTGTGATTGACTGAGATGCAACCTAATGTATCAATGTGCGCTCTGCATGCGAAGGAGAGTGTGGGTCAGACTGCGAAATGGCGAGGTTCAGCCACTTTTTTTTTCTTTTCCCTCCAAATCCAACGCTGAGGCGCTGCGATTTCTTCTGCCCCCCTCTTGCTCTTTCGACCTCGAGCCTTGGGATCAACTCGGCGAGCTTCCAGCTTTATCACTGATGCCTATGATGATGCTCAAATAGCAGCTGGCAGCGAAGCCTAGACGTTGTGATGGGTGGATTGAGAGTCTGATTTGATGGCCACAGGGATTTTCGTGTCTTTTTGGGCAGCTCTGAGACATGGAGAGCCAAAAGCCGAGAGGACCGAATGAAACACAGTCGCTCCCTCGCCCGCTAGCTGGCTCAGTCTCAGTCACCGGTTTGGCGTTTTTTCGCTGTTTCCGTCTCCTCTCTCTCTCTCTCTCTCTCCCTCTCTCACTCGCGCTCTGCCTCGCGTGCTGACGTTTGCGGACGCGCTTTTCCATTGTCTCGCTGCAGCTCTCTGTCGCTCTGCCCTTGTCCTCGCCCTTGTTCTCCTTAACTCTGTTGGCAACCTTGCATCGCATCTCGTCTCGTGGTCTCTCTTCTCTCTTTTCGCTTGCCACGGCGTCTGGGTCGCCTCTGCTCCCACTCCGAAGCTCCTGTGCACCATCGACATCCTTCCTCCTCCTCTTCCCCGATCATCCTCATCCTCATCCTCTTCATCATCGTCGTCATCATTCGCATTCTCAATCATCTCCTCCTTGCTCGATTAAGGTAGCATCACGGCTCTTCGCTTCACCTCATTCGGACAACTCCATTCGCGACCTGGCAATTCCGACTTCTGCCACGACCGCCAGCCAGAGTTCGGACCTCTTCCGAAAATAAACAATCCCTTTCTTACCACGTCTCACGCCATTCAACAACTCTTGGATCAACCTCTCAATACCCTTTGTTGTCGCACGACCCTCCTCCTTTAATCTCACAACATGGCGAGCGTGCCAGCGAGACCACCTCGCTACGGCATCGATCCTGTCATGGACTCAGCAGGCGGCTACGCTGCCGACGCCAATTCCACCGCTTCTCACGGTTCGTCCAGCCGCTTCGCCCCTGCCGTAGGCACTCGCTCCACTGGCACGCCTGCACCCGCGCCGATAGCACTGGCCGACGTGCTCGCTCGCTCCAACGCCGATCACGTTGCTGCGCTCGACCAGGTCTTGGCCGAACGCAATCAATTCTGCCTCGAGAACGCCAAGCTCTCGTCGGAGAACGTGCGCATCTGGAACTTGATGGGCCGCATCCGCAAGGAGAACGAGAGCCTCAAAGCCAAATTGGCCGAGCTCGAACGCGCCCAAAACGGCATTCCACCTAGCGCCGCCGCTGCCAAGGGATCGCCCCTCAACTCGGCCACCAACGCGACACCAGGCTCGCCTGCTGGCAATCGCAGAAGGCTTCCTTACGCCAACGAAGGGGAAAGGTCGAGCAGCCCGCTCAGCTCATCTCGTCACGCCCGACAGAACTCTCGTTCCGACGCTGTTGCTGCTGCACCTGTCCACCCCACCGTCGAAGCCTACCGAAATCCATCAGAGCCTGCCCAACCATCGTTCGGATCAGCCGCCGCTACCTACGAGGAAACTCCGGCTCGCTCCAACACCAACGGCTCCAGTCACGTCTACGACAGCCCAATCACCAGTGTCGATCAGGGCCCTTCGCGCAGCACCCAGCCCGTCGATACTGGTATTGAGCGAAGCGTCAGCAGCGGCCCTCACGCTTCCATCATGCAGCAGAGGGCGGCTGCTCAGGCGCAGGCCCAGTCCATGTCGCTCGCTCGCCCGGGACAAGGCGCGGACGAGCTTACGGATTCTCCCGCCAGCCATGAAGACTTCGAGGCCATCGAGCGCAGTTCCGCTTCGGGCACCGACGAAAACCCACACCAGATCGGAATGACTCCGCGCACTCCTGTGCAAGACCGCCTTCGCACGCCTCACCAGCAGAGCCATTCCTCGCCATCGGGCGTCACCGCCTCTCCCTATCAGGCCCATGTCGATCGAAGCGCAGAGCAGGAAAGGTCGCTGCTGGCCTCTGGTCCCAACCGCAATCGAGCCGAAGTAATGCCCACCATGATCCCATCGTCGGCCAGCACCCGGTCCCTCGCGTCCAGGATGGTGACGGACGATCGCAACTCGCGCGGTCCCGGTTCAAAGAAATCCAAGGACGACGTCAAGAAGCGCGTGCTAGCTCCGCGTCTCGACTCGTCCCTCTTGCGCGTTGCCAGCGTCAAGATCCAAGGCACCAACTACCGTTCGCCTGATCGAGGCAAGGAGTCCATCTCGTTCCTCATCACCGTCGACATCCTGCACCCTCCCGCCTCGTGGGGTCTCAACAGCATGTCGTCCGGCGAACCCACCCCGCCCACCTCGTGGACCATCGAAAAGAGCTATAGCGACATCGTCGGTCTCGACGCCAAGCTCCGCAGCAAGGTCGGTAAGAAGGCATCCCAGCGTCTTGCGCCTCTGCCCGACAAGGCTCTCTTCAAGGACCACGCGCCTGCCAAGGTGGACCAACGCAAGGCGCTCCTCGAGATCTACCTTCAGAGCCTCATGGTGCTCGAGCTGCCGGATAAGGACGAGGTCTGCACCTTCCTCTGCACCGATGTCGTCCCCAACCGCGTCCGTGACCCCACCTCGTGCAACAAGGAAGGCTTCCTCACCAAAAAGGGTCAGAACCTCGGCAGGTGGGTCACCCGCTTCTACGTGCTGCGCAACTCGTATCTCAATTACTTTGAGACGCGCGGCGGCGCCCAGATCGGAAGCATCAACATCAAAGATGCCCAGATCGGTCGACAGCAGAAGAGCGCCGCCGCAAGCGAACAGGACGAGAACTCCTACCGCCACGCTTTCCTCATCCTCGAAAAGAGAGAGGTCAGCCACGAAGAGCCAACTCAAGTTGCTCGACATGTGCTGTGTGCCGAAAGCGATGAGGAGCGAGACGACTGGGTCGATGTGCTGGTTCGCGCCATTGCCGAGCTCGATGGCAACTCGGTCGACGATGCACCTGCTTCTCCGACACAGGCGATGAGCAAGATGTCGCTTTCGCACAACCCGTCCACGCCCGGTCGAGATGGCGGCTACAGCGGTCGGTTGCCTGACGCTGCCTTTAGTCCGTCAGCTGATCTGTCGTCGCGGCCCTTTGCTCACGATGGCGAACGCGGCGCGCCCATTGGCCAGGATCCTAGCAGGAGCAACTCTGCCCGCTTGAACAGTGTCGACTCGACGGCCACCAGCAGGCAAGCCGCCTCTACCGCTCCCACTTCCTTGCCGCAGTCCGCCTCGTATCGCAGCTTTAACGAGCCACGCTCGCCCGCCAGCACCAGGAACGCCGATCTGCACGACCCTCCTGGCTCGCCTGGCTTGCGCAACGACTCGCTTGGCCGCGGCAAGGCGTCCATCAGCGGACCGATCAACGGCGCACCCATCCCTGCCGGCTACAAGTTCGGTGCCAGGGACGACGTTGCTTCGGACAACAAGAAGGACGACAAGAAGCGATTCTGGCAAGGTTTCCGAGCCTTTGGCGGCCACGACAAGCAGAACCGGGAGCCTCGACCTGTGTTTGGCGTGCCGCTCGCAGAGTCAATTGCGATCTCGAGCATCCACGAGGGCTTGGCGTTGCCGTCCGTTGTCTACCGCTGCATCGAGTATCTCGAGAAGCGCAACGCGTTCATGGAAGAGGGCATCTACCGACTCTCTGGCTCGTCCGCGGTGATCAAGACGCTCAAGGACCGCTTCAACATGGAGGGCGACGTCGACCTGCTTGCCGAGAACCAATACTACGATCCTCACGCCATCGCCGGGCTGCTCAAGACCTTTTTGCGCGAACTGCCCACCAGCGTTCTGACGCGCGAGCTGCACATGGACTTCATGCGCGTCAACGAGCTGCAGGACCGGGCGGAGCGTATCAACGAGCTGGGCGACTTGGTCTCGCAGCTGCCTCTGGCCAACTACTCGCTCCTCCGTACGTTGTGCAGCCATCTGATCAAGATCATCGAACACTCGGACGTCAACAAGATGACAATGCGAAACGTCGGCATTGTTTTCAGTCCCACGCTCGCCATCGGTGCCGGCGTCTTTGCGCTCTTCCTCACCGAGTTTGACTCCGTGTTCGAGACGGATGCCAACGGCGAGCCAGCGCCCAAGCGCATCGAGGAGGAAGTTGCTCCTGCTGACGTCAATGACCAGGGCTTCAACGGTGACGCCATGGACAATGCCAAGCGCAACAAGCGCAACAGCGTCCAGTACCGCGAGAGCCAAGCCGACAAGCTGCTCGGTCTCGAAGGGCGCAGTCTGAGTCACAGGACCGTGGACGAAGACCTGGAGGGCATCGCCGACGAGCCGGTCAACGAGAGCTGGGTCGAGAACGGCGCCGCGGCCGAGCGCAGCAACACGAATCGACAGTACGAGCAGCACGAAAGCCAGCAGCAGTACCCGATGCACCACAACAACCAGGCTGCGCCTTCGGCTGTCATGAGCTGATGCGCCAGCCTTGGACAGTCATGATGTGTGAACAGGTCCCTTTGGAGCGAAATTTTTATACCAGTTTTATCAGTGTATCAGCGATTGGCGTGGCGTGTGGGCCTCAGTGTGCTGCCTCTTGATCTGCGTCTGCTTCTCTTGCGAGATTGATCAGATCGACGGGTGTGCGTCGTGTGAGTGGGGCCATCCTGCTGTCGATGTCGTGAGTGTTGGGTCACTTTGACGCCGCGAAAAATGCAAAAATGTTAAGTTAGAACGCATTGCTCGTGTGCGGGAAAGCGGATGACGTCACGGCCAGCCGCAGCGGTTGGGAAGATCACCTCCAAAATCGAAGTGCGCTGCGCCGTGCGCACTGGTCGCAATGCTCTTCGCACTCAACCTCCATCTCGATGTCTAGCAGCACTTCTTCGCCACCACTCACACCACCTAGCTCGACGCTCTACTCTTCGTCGCCGCACGCGCCCATCGACAAACGCGAAGCACGTCGTCGGTTGAAAGCGCAACACCGGGCGGGCCACTACGCGGACCCTACGTACATCACCTTGCTGGTCCTCGCGCTCGCGCTACTCTACTGGCTCCTCCCCGTCCCAGGCATCTTCGAGTATCTGTACTCGCGCAAGCGACATACCGCAGCGGCTTGTGCGTGTAACGATCCAGCAGGAGGTGTCAAGTTCAAAGCGACCATGCCGTGGCAGAAGCAGTTCACGCTCGGCTCCCGCAGCAAGGGCTGCCATCTTGTGACGAACGAGGTCATGCCGCATCTGGAGGAGGGACTGCGGGGCGTCAAGGTGGGGATTCTGACGCTGTTCATCCAGCACACCTCGGCGGCGCTGAGTTTGAACGAGAACTTTGACCGCGACGTCCGCACGGATATGGACATGGTGAGTAACCCTTGATGATGCAGTTGATGATGCCCGTGGCGTGTGCTCGACGTGGTTTGGCTGACCGATCGATGACCTGTTCCTTCTTCCTTCGTTCCTCGATTCCCGCGCTTCTTTGATCCATCTATAGGCTCTTGACAAGGTCGTCCCCGAGTCTCTTCCCTGGAAGCACACCGACGAAGGCCCCGACGACTCGGTCTCGCATACCAAGGCCAGCTTGATCGGACCTTCCATCACCATCCCCATCACTGATGGTCGCCTCAACGTCGGAACGTGGCAGGGCATCTACCTGTGCGAGTTCCGCAAGCTAGCCCACAAGCGCAAGATCGTCGCCACAATCGTGCCCTAGAAGAATACGATCGCAAGAACGTGTAAATTTACTGTAGCTCGTCAATGCGAAGTCTTCTCTCTTTCTGTCTCTCTCTCCCGCTCTCTCTTTCTCGTTGGCCCTCTGCTTGTTTCTGCTTGTCTGTCTGTCAGTCGGTCTGTCTGTCAGTATCTCTCTCCCCTTCACTCGCTTTGTCTTTCTCAGCCGCAACACTCGTCGGAAAGAATCGATCTTCACTGTGCGCTATGGAGCTGAGCGGGGCCATACACAGGCTGCTCTGCCTTTTTTTTTGCCTCTCGCCTAGCCCAACACCACCTCGGCCGCACGGCTGAAGATCCGGGAAGAGCATAAGAGAGTAGAAACAAGCTGGTCAACATCGGTCTAGCATGCTGATAACTTGCGCTTCCCTTTGCTACTTACTTCTCCGAGATCTTGCGCCACTTGCGCGGTCGGTCGCCGTCGCCGTCACCGTAAGCCGCACCGATGATGTGAGCAGGCACTCGCTCGTCGATCAGCTGCACGAGCCTGCTCATGCCGTGGTACTCGGCGAGTCCACGCAGTCTGCGAGCGAACCTCGGCTCATCCAGGCAAAAACGCGGGTCGACCAGATCTTCTCGTGATTCGATGTCGGTGAGCCGGTCAATGATGGACCGCTGGAGTCCGTTGGCATCCCATTTGTAACAATCGTAGAATCCGTAAAGCTCGATGGCTCGAACCAAGTCTGGAAGCGGATAAGGTCGCCAAAAATCGCCAGTGTACATGTTGGAAAAGGCCATCGTGTCGGCGAGCATACGTACCTCTTTCTGAGGAAGTGGCAGGCTGATGCGCGCCTGTTGTCCGTGAGTCTTGATCATGTCGAACAGAATGGTGGATCGGAAGTAAATGTCGATTTGCGAGCATTGGAATCCGACACCGTCTTGCCCAGCCAGGATGACTATGTCCTGATCGACTTCTTCGTCAGAGGCATGGCTGGTTAGGGGTGTATGCATCTCGATGTCGTTGTCGCTGTCATCGGCGTAGTCGCTGCTTCCCGCATGGCTCTCTGGATCGCTACAATAAGCGACCGAACCATAAACGACCGGCTCTGGAACAAAGCCAGAATCCCATTTGTCTGCTGGGCTCGATGGCGATGGCGAAGCTGAAGTATGCATCTTGGCGTCGCGCAGGTCCACGCGGAGGATAGGCGTTGCAGGCATCGATGGTTGAAGTGGGAGGGGAAGTGGGGATCGAGAACGGTTTGATGAATGGGGGATGGGAGAGAAGAGACGAGTCGGGTGTTTATATATATGCTCCTCCCTGCACGACCTCGTTGCGTTCGTTTCCTCAAGGCTTCCTCGACTCTGCTCTTCCGCTGCAGCTCCGTTACGGCGAAAACACTGTTTTGAGTGCGAAAAGTGCTAGAGTGTTGACTTCAGAGCGTTGAAGGCTGAATCATCGATGGGAGGACCGACTTTCCTGATTCTGTCGGCGTGGCGTGGGAGCAGATGTGAGAAGAGAAGATGCGAATCGGTCAGGCAGAACAACAAAGGGTCTTGCGTTTGGGCCCCTCCGCCTGTTCCCGTTTTTCGTCTCGCTTCGTCTCGCATGAGCGGGAAGTGCCTGCCTTCATGGCTGAGCTGAGCCCACAATGAAAAAACGAGGAGCTGCGGATGCATCAGCTCCGCTTGTCAACAACGCCCTGGCTGTTGCTGCTGCTGCTGCGGCCCCACATGCATCTTGTCTGAGTCCCCTCCTCCAACAGCTTTGCCATCTGTCACGACCCTCATCAGCATTAGCATTGCAATCCGTCATGCTAGATCAAGCTCATCGGCAAGACTGAGCTTGTTCCTATTTCTCAAGCTTCGGCAGTGACCCAACGGCCATCGGGCGCAGGCGCGGGAAAGTGGGGTTGCATTGGAGCACTGCTGGCGGAAAGTGAGCTCGTGATTGGAGCAAGAAAGCAAGACAGCGAAATGAAGCCGAATTCAAATCTAGAAAGAGCCCCAGCAAAACTTTCGCAGCGACACTAGGCGACGCAGGACACCTCGCCGTTGAAGCGACAGGCTTGACCTTGACGGCTTCTCCGCGCAGGGTTGAGAGCTCTCAGGGTCCACCAAGAGGCTGCAGGTTGGAGGAACGAAAAGGTCGGTCGGTGACCTCTTTTTTCTTTTTCGAAAAAAATCACTTGAAAATGAATTGCATGGACGGATGGCAACCCGATTTCCGACTCAGACGCGTCGCTGCTTCCTACGACGCGACGTGTGTGCTTGCTCGTTCGCTCTTATGCAGCTTCAATTCGGTGTTGGTTGAAATTTCGTTGGCAAAGCATTCCTTGGACGAAAGGCTCAGCAAGCAACGACAAACGACTCAGAAGAACAGATGAGAGAGTGGCTGCAGCGTCTTCACACTCTCACCATCATCTTGTTTCTCACTCTCCGGCTCGTTCAACATCATCTCAGCATCTGTATTATCGCACTCCAAGCTCAGCCATAGACGGAGCACCAGGAACCTTCCACAGCTCTCCCGTCCCATCATCTTCACTGCATTTGCATTCAGTTTCCAACAAACATACCCATAGACTCTTCCCTAGCAGCAGAAGACCACGTCGCACATAATCAACCAATCTATCGACATTACACGTTGGCATCAGCAAGCACACTACAACAACAAACCTATCTTCAACCCCCGCGTCGCGTCTCAGCGACCCTCACTCACACAATGCCAAACACCTTTGGCCTCACAAGTCGCGGATCCAACGTCCGCTCTCGCGGCGCCTTTCGCAAGCGCGGAGGTGGTCCAAGATCCGGCTCCTTCAAGAGCGCCACCGAAAAGGCCATCGCCAATGCGGCAGCACAGCTGGTCAAGGGCGTCGAGGACGGCTCTGCCGTCGAGGAACGCTTTCAAGAGGTCAAGGAACGGGACGAGATCGATGAAAGGCTCGGCTTTCACCGTCTAGAGCAAGGCGAGACAAGGCAAGCATGGCTCGTCAACATGCACCCCACACTGCTACGCGACCCGGATCACCCTACAGGCAAGAGCGGCGTCGATTTTTACTTCATCGAGGACGACGCAAGCATGTTCAAAGCCACCGTTCTCTATCAACCCTACTTCCTCGTAGGATGCAGACCAGGAACCGAAAGCTCCGTCGAGGAATGGCTCCGTCGCAGGTTCGAAGGCCTCATCCAGTCAATACAGCGCGATCGCAAGGAGGACCTCAAGCTTCCCAACCACCTGCTCGGCCATCAGCGCCTCTACCTCCGACTCACCTTCCTCAACGTCCAAGACCTCCTCTCGGTCCGCAAGGAGCTCCTGCCCATCGCAAAAGCAGCACAAAAGAAGCTCTCTGCTGTCGATACGTACGCCGACGTGCTGAGCGCCGCCTCGGCCGCCGCAGCAAGTGCCTCGGTCGAAATCGAGATGGACACCCACGGCGAAGCTGCTGGTCTCGTCGGCGATGACGGTTGGACAGGTGGCCGAAAGCGCGCCGCAGCCAGCGCTCTGGATCCTGCCGAGTGCCTCGTCGACATCCGAGAGTACGACATCCCTTACTACCTCCGCGTCGCCATCGATCAGGACATCCGAGTCGGTCTCTGGTACGACGTCAGCTTCGAGGACGGCATCGTCAGCCTCCGCATGGTCACCGACCGAGTCAAGCGTGCCGATCCCGTCGTTATGGCCTTCGACATCGAGACCACCAAGCAGCCCCTCAAGTTCCCCGACGCCGAGACCGATGCCATCATGATGATCTCGTACATGATCGACGGCCACGGTTACCTCATTACCAACCGCGAAATCGTTTCCGAAGACATTGAAAACTTCGAATATACTCCCAAGGACGAGTACGAAGGTCCCTTCATGATCTTCAACGAAGAGAACGAGCTCGCCGTCCTCGAACGCTTCTTCGAACATTTCCGCGACGCCAGACCTACCGTCGTTGCCACGTACAACGGTGACTCGTTCGATTTCCCCTTCATCGACGCCCGTGCTCGTGCGCACGGCCTCAACATGATGAACGAGATCGGCTTTGCAAAGGACTCGGACAATGAGTACAAGTCGCGCGCCACCGCCCATCTCGACTGCTTCAGATGGGTGCAGCGTGACTCTTACCTGCCGCAGGGATCGCAGGGTCTCAAGGCCGTGACCGTGGCCAAGCTCGGCTACGACCCTATGGAGCTCGACCCCGAGCTTATGACGCCGTACGCCATCGAGCAGCCTCAGACACTGGCTCAGTACTCGGTCTCCGACGCCGTCGCCACCTACTACCTCTACATGAAGTACGTGCATCCCTTCATCTTTTCGCTCTGCAACATCATTCCGCTCAACCCGGACGAGGTGCTTCGCAAGGGTTCCGGCACCTTGTGCGAGACACTGCTCATGGTGCAAGCGTTCAAGGGCAACATCATCATGCCCAACCGTCACGAGGATCCGGTCGGAAACACCTACAAGGGCCACCTCCTCGAGTCCGAGACCTACGTCGGTGGACACGTAGAAGCCTTGGAAGCCGGCGTCTTCCGCTCCGACATCGAGACCGACTTTCGCGTGGATCCCGCAGCGATCCAGCAGCTCATCGACGATCTCGATGCAGCGCTGCAGTTCAGCATCCGAGAGGAGGGCAAGCTGGCTCTGGACGATATCGAGAACTACGACGAGGTCAAGGCCGAGATTCGCACTATGCTCGAGGTGATGCGAGATCACCCCATTCGCAAGGACTGTCCGCTCATCTACCATCTCGACGTCGCGGCCATGTACCCCAACATCATGCTTAGCTACCGGCTCCAGCCGGATTCCATGGTGAGCGAAGCCATGTGCGCCACGTGCGACTACAATCGTCCAGGCATGAAGTGCGACAAGCGCATGGACTGGGCCTGGCGAGGCGAGTACTTCCCAGCTAAGCGCGACGAGGTCAACATGATCCGCAACGCGCTCGCCAACGAGACCTTCCCGCCCAAGGCGGCACATCTGCCTCGCCGCACCTACGACGACCTCGAGCAAAACGAGAGGACCGCCTTGCTCCACAAGCGACTCGGTGACTACTCGCGCAAGGTGTACAGGAAGACGCACGAATCCAAGACCGTCATCCGTGAAGCGGTCATCTGCCAGCGCGAGAACCCGTTCTACATCAACACGGTGCGCGACTTCCGTGACCGTCGATACGAGTACAAGGGCCTGCACAAGACGTGGAAGAAGAACCTCGACAAGGCCGACTCGCTCAACGACACGATCGAAGCCAAAAAGATGATTGTGCTCTACGACTCGCTGCAGCTCGCCCACAAGTGTATTTTGAACTCGTTCTACGGCTACGTGATGCGAAAGGGCGCCCGTTGGTACTCGATGGAGATGGCCGGAATCACGTGTCTCACCGGCGCTTCCATCATTCAGATGGCTAAGGAGCTCGTCGAGCGCATCGGCCGTCCGCTCGAACTCGACACCGACGGTATCTGGTGCATGCTTCCCGGCGTCTTTCCCGAAAATTTCACCTTCAAGGTCAAAGGCGGCAGGAAGTTTGGCATCTCGTATCCCTGCACCATGCTCAACCATCTCGTCCACGAGAAGTTCACCAACCACCAGTACCACGAGCTGGTCGACAAGGAAAAGGGAAGGTACGAGGTGCGCAGCGAGAACTCGATCTTTTTCGAGCTCGACGGTCCTTACAAGGCCATGATCCTGCCCTCGTCCAAGGAGGAGGACAAGCTGCTCAAGAAGCGCTACGCCGTCTTCAACCCGGACGGCTCGCTCGCCGAACTGAAAGGTTTCGAGGTCAAGCGTCGTGGAGAGCTGCAGCTCATCAAGGATTTCCAGAAACAGATCTTCGAGAAATTCTTGCTAGGCACCACGCTCGACGAGTGCTATGCTGCTGTAGCCAAGGTCGCCAACCAGTGGCTCGATGTGCTGTACAGCAAAGGTTCCACGCTGCACGACGAGGAGCTCATCGACTTGATCGCCGAGAACAAGTCCATGTCCAAGACGCTGCAGGAGTACGGGAGCCAGAAATCGACCGCCATCACCACTGCCAAGCGTTTGGCCGAGTTCCTAGGTGCGCAAATGATCAAGGACAAGGGTCTGGCGTGTAAGTTCATCATCAGCGCCAAGCCCTTTGGAGCGCCTGTCACCGAACGTGCCGTGCCGGTGGCGCTCTTCAACGCCGAGCCTTCCGTCAAGCAGCATTACCTGAAAAAGTTCCTCCGCGACAACTCGATCACCGACTTTGACATCCGCAACATCCTCGACTGGAACTACTACATCGAGCGTTTCGGCGGTGTTATCCAGAAGCTCATCACCATCCCAGCGGCCATGCAGAAGGTGTCCAACCCGGTGCCGAGAGTGCGACACCCGGACTGGCTCTACAAACGTGTCGCCGCGCGCGAGGACAAGTTCAAGCAGAGGAAGCTCACGGACGTCTTCCGTCCAGCTGTCAAGCCGACGTCGACCGAGGCGAGCACCACCGCCAAAGCTGTGTCAGCGGTGGCAGCGGCGACGATCGTCGAGATCGAGCCGGAGGTAGAAGAAGTGGCCCCAGACATGAACGTCGATTACTCTGGGTGGGTGGCGGTCATGAAGAAGAAGTGGCGCCGACAGCGATTGCAGAGGGCCAAGGAGCGCAAGGCCAGAGCCGGTGGCGGCGATGCTTTCGGCTCATCGACACTCGGCAAGGGCACGGTCGGCTCGCTCTTCTCGAAGCGTTCCGCCAACATGGCCACAGCTGTGTGGGACGTTGTGCAGATCTGCCCGTCCTCGCGTCCCGGAGAGTATCGCATGTGGATCTCGATCGACCAGCACCTCCAGTCGCTCAAGCTGCGAGTGCCGCGCCAGTTCTACGTCAACTTCAAGAGTCAGCCCAGCGACGCCGTCTTCTTGTCAGGCGTCTACCAGGCCGAGAGGCTCGTCAAGACGCTTCCACGAGACATCCCCTGTCGACACCTCTACCGCATCACAGTCGACGAAGACGTGTACCAGGAGCAAGAGGCGCACTTCAGCAATCTCGTCCACCATCCCAACGTCGAAGGCGTCTACGAAAAGCAGCTGCCGCTCGACGTGCGAGCGCTCATCCAGCTCGGCTCCACCTGCGTCTACGGCCGCAACTCGCAGGCACAGAAGCTCAGCCGTGCGCTTGACACCGGTTTCCGCTTGCAAGATCTGTCGGCTCCCACCTCCGTCGACATTTCGCCCAGCCACAAGTATCTGTCGGGAGGCGCAGGTATCCGCTACTTTTACCTGTACCACGCTAACAAGGACAATCGCCACGTGCTGTGTCTCTTCAGCCCTGAAGGCGAGATCAAGGTGCACATTGTCGACTCGGCAGGCTTGCGGCAGGTGCCGAACCTCGAGACCATGTACGCGGACCGCGTCGCTCATATGCGCAAGCGCGGCAAGCTTCCGGAGGGGAGCGGCGTGTTTGAGTATGCTGACGCGATGCGTGTCGACGTCCGGGTTCACACGTCGGCCTCGCGCGCGTTCAAGGCGCTCGCCAAGGACCTCGCCACGCTCAGGGCTGCCAAGCAGGGCTCGGCCATATTGGCGCTGTGCACCTCCAAGGACCAGGCGTACTACGAGACGCGCGTGCCCAGCGTCGCCGACTTCCCCATCATCAAGATCGCTGCCGCTGCACTCGAGGACGACCTGCCCGCCCTCGGCTGGCAGCTCTACTCGGCGCGCAGAATGCTGCAGTGCTATCTGCGAGCCTCGGCCTGGATTCGCGGCTGGATCGATCTCGCCAGCCACTTTGATCTGCCGCTAGGCAACATGGAGAAGGACTTCACGCTGTTTGGCGCCGACATCGACTTTGCTCGTCGTCTCGTCAAGCAGGACATGGTGTTGTGGTGGTCGCCGCATCCGCAGCCGGACCTCGGTGGCAGGGAGCAGGATATTCACGCCCAGTCGAGGTGGGACGAGCAGGAGTTGCTCGAGATCAGCCACGCTGGCGCTTATGGCACTGTCTGTCTCGAGGTTGGGCTGGTGGACTTGGCCGTCGATTCGGTCCTCCAGTCCGGCACCGTCAACGAGATGGAAGGCAGCACGTCCGGTCTCGCCTTTGAGGGCGCTTCGCACAACTTGGACGAGTACTCCAGAGGCACAGTCGAGAGCTCTACCATCTTGGGCGACTCGGTGCTCACCTCGGCCGTCTTTGCTGCCGTCAAGGGCATGGTCAAGGCGTGGTACACGACCAAACGACGCAACCGCTCGCCGTACGCTGCACTGCTGTCGGACAACTTTTGGCGTTGGGCGTCGTCCGATGGCTCGGCGCTGTTCGAGCCGGCGTTGCAGCGCTTCCTGTTTGGCTTGATGAAGAAGACGCTTCTCCAGCTGCTGGCCGAGTTCAAGCGATTGGGAGCCTCGATCGTCTACGCCTCGTTCAACCGGATGTTCCTGCTGACGAGCAAGCCGACCGCGGCGAATGCGATGGCGTACTCGCGGTACCTGCTTTCGGCGGTCACGAGTCGCGAGCTGTTCAAGCACATCCAGCTCGACATCATCCACTACTGGGAATACCTGCTCTGGATGGACACGGCCAACTTTGGTGGTGTGATTGCCGATGCGGACTCGCTCGTTGCGTCGGCTGAGAAGCAAGCTGAAGAGGGGACCAGGGCGGATGCCGTTGCGCCGACGTTCAACGTCGAGATGAATTGGAACATTCAGACGTTCCTTCCGCTCGCTGTCCAGGAGAAGTTCTCCGTTGCTGTCGGCTCCTTCATCTACAGCCTGTACGAGTACAAGCGTCGGGCTGCTCTGGCTGGCGAGCACGAGCGCACGCCGCTTCGTGCTGTCTTGGAGCCCAACACGCCCGCCAACCCCGCGACACCGGGCGATGGCGACCAAGCAAAGGGCGACAAGGGCGAAGGCGCATCCGCATCCACCTTGGCGCCGGCTGCCAAGTTTGCGACGGACCTCATCAATCACACCATGACGCGCAAGATGCTCAAGCAGCTCTCGGAGCTCAAGAGCGCCATGCAGACGTCGTCGGACGAGATCAATGCCGCCGTTGCACGCGATGAGGACGAGGAGTACATCGACATGCTCACCACCGAGCACCGGCGGGTGTGGTCGTTCCCGACGCTTCCTGGCGCCTGGCTGGCGCTGTCGAATCCGTTGCTCGAGTTTGTCAAGACGACGACGGCGGTGCTGGCGCTGGCGAAGGAGAACGCGATCGAGGTGCAGATCATGAAGCGCAACTTGCTCGATATGATCAACGTGCGCGAGTTTTCGACCGAGGCCGAGTTCCGCAACCCGTGCGAGCCGTTCAAGCTGCCGCTGGTGATCTGCACGTTCTGCAACGACGACCGCACGCTCGACCTGTGCCGTGACGCTGATCTGATGCCTGAAGCCAGTGGCGGGGCGATGACGACACCGCCAAAATGGAAGTGCGCCAAGTGCGCGTTCCCCTACAACATCGCCCACTTGGAAATGCGACTCATCAACATCGCCACGTCCTACCTCGAGTCTTTCCACTTGCAGGATCTGCGATGCAACAAGTGCGGCGCGCTCAAGCAGACCAACCTGCAGCCGCACTGTGAGTGCTCGGGCAGCTTCGGCCTCATGGTCACGCGCAAGGAGACGTTGAAGAAGCTCAAGTCGCTGCTGACGATCGCTCAGTATCATGGCTTGGCAACGGTGGCGATGGCGGTGGAGGGGATCTTGAGCATGATTTGAAGGGAGGATGGGGTGCGGGATGGTGGAGTGGAAGGAAGATGCGGCAGTGTCGTGGTGCGGAAGGAAGGAGCTAGGTGATTGACGTACCAAGTGTTTTGCTTTATCTGTCTCTGGTTGTTCAATGAAAGAGAACGAGATTACAAAATGATGATGAGCTGGGCTTGAGGTTGAGGTTGTGTAGGGCGATGACCATACGTGAGGCGAGGGCGAAGTGTGAACGCAACGAGAACGGAGGTAACCGAAGGAGTGACGAGTAGAGGACGGAAGGACGCCGGCAAGGGAAGCCGAGCAAGAGACAAGGCGAGTTGAGTCACGAGCAAACCCCAGGAGGATGACGATGGACGAGGAGGACCAGAGACGAGGGAGCGGCGGCCAGCCACAGCCGACGTGGACCTTCAACAACCGCTCATCACCTGTCATCCGGCGACTGAGCTTTCGACTTCCGTGAGAGCGGTCTCATCGGATCGGCCGTATTAATCGTGACAAGGTTCCTTGAGCGTGGGAGCCCGACATTCTGCAGATTCGACAGGTTAGGGCAGGACAGTAGCTAAGAATTGCGTCTCGTGGCTTTGTAAAAGTAGGGAAGATTGATTGCAAATGACAAGAAGACGAAGCTTGAGCATACTCTAATGTACAGTGGGTGATAAGCGCTGGTAAAGATGATCCGAATGACTGATAGGGGAACCTTGTTGGAGAATTTGAGGAGAGAATGACGAATCTGCTGGGTGGCTAGGTGAGACCAGATTGGAGACGATGTTTGACGAGGGAATCAGATGCTTGTCATGGCAAGGCCCTTGATGGCTTGACGCGCCTTGCTTGGACGGCCTTGCGGTGGTATCGTAATGCCGATCTGAGAACCTTGCCGTTTAGGCATGCGTGGGTGGCGCCTCGAGCTGTGACCTAGATGCCGCCACCGCTCCTCTCCGGGCAAACGATGCGACCACCAGCGGTCCTGCTGGCAATCTGAGCACTCCTTCTAGCGGACAAGACGGCGAAGGATGCGGCCACGACTGCGGCCGAGGCGGCAAAGAGAGTTCGCTGACGGGTGAGGATAGGCTGCATGGTGAAAGCAACAGCTATAGCGGCTCGACGGTGTACCTGCTCTTGAGGTTCGTTACGTTAGAGGCTTTCTACGCAATTGATCGTGTCGTGTCGTGATGTGATGTTTGAGTGTTAAAGTTGGAAAGAAGGATGAAGACTGAGCTATGACAGAGCTTGTAAATGGTGGTGTCGTGGTAAGGTAGAAAGGTGAGAGTGGCGCAAGTTGACACTCGGATGGCTCGACGCCGGGACCAGGGTCAGCCGATAAGACACCGGGCGGTGCATTGCCGCTAACTACAGCACTTTTGGTGAGTTTGGGTTAGCTTCGCCCCAGCCCCAGCCCAACCAAAAAAAAAAAAAAAATGCGGGGTAAATTCACCTGCTGCGGGATCGCACCTCGCCAAGCGCCGCGGGACTGGAACTTTCATCGGGCTTCGAGGCCTATCGGGCTCTACAAAGATTACAACAACTTAACAAATTTGATTTAAATCGCATTTGGCTTGGAAGCCACAGCTCTGCGTGTCTGCACAGCTGATCGATTGTGGAATTTCGTTCGAGTCGCCAATTCCAACCACGAGTTTCCAGAAGCGACTTTTGCCCGTTTGTCATTGAACGGCACAAACCGACCAAAAGTTCGAACTTCTGAGATAGCATGCCACCGCATCCGATGCTATATCCAACCTATCGATCATCTCTCAGCACTGTACGCCGAATTGCCGATTGCGCATCATTCCTCGTGAAGAGATGTCGATGCTGCAAGGAGCGGACCGACGCAGAGCTGCTTGGAAGCGGCGCTGAGACTGGAGGCGGGGAAGAGCTAGTTTTCCATGAATCTCTCCGCGACTAGAGCGAAGTGCGGGGCACAAGGGGACCGTGAGCAGCGGTGATCCCTGCCCCACACCAAGTGAGCGCACGGAGGAACTCGAGAGCAAGATGGAGCAAAAGTGTAAGCGATGCGCGCCTTTCTCATCCTGCACCGCATGTTGGAGAAATCGACCGACGGACGGACCGAAAGACGAGCGAGTCCTGATTCGCCACCTCGCCTTGGCTCCCCCACGCAGCGCCACGTTCGGTTTCTCTCCCGAAGTGCCCGGTCAGGTAAATTTACTGTAAATTATGTTCCTCAAAGGCGGAGTCTCCAGAGAGTCACAATGGAGAGAGAGAGCCCAGGCTCATGGTCTCCCCAAATGCGTTTGGCGATTTCCAGTTTCTGCTTTCTTCCTGCCGCGACCAAATCTAATTGGCTCACAGCAACGCAGCAACGCAGAGCAAACTCCTCCACTCTCTCGCTTCCAGTCACAGTGGTCCGTGGCCCCGCGTTGAATATGCTGCTGAATATGCTGCTGCTTCTGCTTCTTTTGGCCTCTCAGAGTCCGCTTGAACTTCTTCTGTGTCTCAGTTGCGACTCTCAACTCTTCCCGCTTTGACTGGTGCTGCTCTTGAGTGCAAACAGCTGACCAGTCCTGAACTGCGCTGTCCCTTCAATCCCACTTCCTCCATCCTTCCTCCTTTGCCATCCTTTCACCACACCCTCAACACTCTTTGGCCGGGCTTTCCCCCTTGATCGCCGCTCTTATTACTCGACGCTCACATCCGACTCATCCCGCTCAAAGCAGAAAACAAGTCCTTGAAGCTCGCATCCGCAGCTGCTGGCAAAAATGGCGTCTTCTGCTCCCAAGAGGGACGTCCACAACCCGCTCCTCTTCGAGGCAGCCTGGGAAGTCGCCAACAAGGTCGGCGGTATCTACACCGTCATCAAGACAAAGGCTCCCGTCACACATCAAGAGTATGGCGAACGCTACACCCTCATCGGCCCGCTCTCCTACAAGACGGCTCCCATGGAGGTTGAGGCGCTCGAACCGGAAGACCCTTTCCTCAAGCAGACGCTTGACAGCATGCGCGACGCCGGCGTCAAGTTCCTCTACGGACGATGGCTCATTGAGCGTGCGCCTCGCGTGCTGCTCTTCGACACCTCTAGCATGTACCACCGCATGGATGAGTGGAAGGGCGACCTCTGGAACCTCGCCGGCATCCCAACGCCGCAGCACGACCACGAGACCAACGAGACACTCGTCTTTGGCTACCTCGTCGCATGGTTCCTCGGCGATTACTCGAGTCGCGAGCGAAAGCGTGCCATCATTGCCCACTTCCACGAGTGGCAGGCCGGTCTCGCCATCCCTCTCTGCCGCAAGCGTCACATTGACGTGACCACCATCTTTACCACCCACGCCACTCTTCTCGGTCGATACCTGTGTGCAGGCAGCGTCGACTTCTATAACAACCTCCAATACTTTGACGTCGACCACGAGGCAGGCAAGCGCGGCATCTACCACCGCTACTGCGTCGAGCGTGCTGCCGCCCACTGCGCCGACGTATTCACCACCGTCAGTCACATCACCGCCTACGAATCAGAGCATCTCCTCAAGCGCAAGCCTGACGGTGTGCTTCCCAACGGTCTCAACGTGGTCAAGTTCTCGGCCATGCACGAGTTCCAGAACCTTCACGCCGTGTCCAAGGCCAAGATCAACGAGTTCGTCAAAGGTCACTTTTATGGCCACTACGACTTTGACCTGGACAACACGCTCTACTTCTTCACTGCAGGCCGATACGAGTACCGAAACAAGGGTGTCGACATGTTTATCGAGTCGCTCGCCCGCCTCAACTACAAGCTGCAAAAGAGCGGCTCCAAGACCACTGTGGTTGCCTTCATCATCATGCCTGCCGCCACCAACTCGTACACCATCGAGGCGCTCAAGGGTCAGGCCGTGACGAAGCAACTGCGCGACACGGTCGAGCAGATCCAAGCGCGCGTTGGAGAGCGCCTCTTCGAGAAAATGGCCCGCTACCAAGGCGAGAGCGGAAGCGACGTGATCGACCCAGCCACGCTGCTCTCGGACGCGGACAAGATTGCGCTCAAGAAGCGCATCTTTGCCCTCAAGCGCAACTCGCTTCCGCCCGTCGTGACGCACAACATGCAGGACGACGACAACGATCCCATCCTCAACCAGATTCGCCGCGTCCAGCTGTTCAACCGCACCAGCGACCGCGTCAAGGTCATCTTCCACCCCGAGTTCCTCAACGCCAACAACCCCATTTTGGGTCTCGACTACGAAGAGTTTGTTCGAGGCTGTCACTTGGGTGTCTTCCCTTCGTATTACGAGCCGTGGGGCTACACTCCTGCCGAGTGCACGGTGATGGGTGTTCCGTCGATCACCACCAACTTGTCGGGCTTCGGCTGCTTCATGGAAGACACGATCGAGCGCGGCGAGGACTACGGCATCTACATTGTCGACCGACGAATGAAGAGCGTCGAGGACTCGGTTAACCAGCTGACTGACCAGATGTTCACCTTCAGCCAAAAGACGCGCCGACAGCGCATCAACCAGCGAAACCGCACCGAGCGCCTGTCCGAGCTGCTCGACTGGAAGCGTCTAGGCCTCGAGTACGCCAAGGCACGACAGCTTGCTCTCCGCCGTGCCTACCCGGACTCGTTCGACGAGGACGACACCATCGACAGCTACTTTGACGATATCCACGACGGCAAGATGCCGCCACCGCTCTCGATGCCTGGCTCGCCGCGCTTCGGTTCGGGCGCTAGGACGCCAGGCGAGTTTGGCACGCTCACCGAGGAGTTGCAGGGTCTGTCGACGTCGGACTACCGTGGTCATCAGCAGTTCTGGAAGACCATGAGCCAGCACGGTTCGGACGACGAGGAGGAGGCGTACAGATATCCGCTCGTTATCAAGTCTCGTCAGCGCGGCACCTCGGTCGGCAGCATGAGCGGCGCCAGCACGCCCGGTCTGGGAGGCGGAAAGTTCCTCTCCAGCGCCGACCTGGACCGTGCCGATGCGGCGCTGAGCAACCACAGCGGTGCGCCAAATGGTAATGGCAACGGTAACGCTCACTAGGCGTGATGCAACCACATGTACGACTCTCGTGCTCCCTGCCAGCATCGTTTCCATCTACTTTCTCTTCACTGTCAATTCTCTTTCAGCGGGCCGTTCCGATCATCTATTTCATCATCATTCAATCTCTACGCCTCGTGTCGCCTATGTATGTCTACAACTCAGCACAATCCGCCAATTCTCAAGCATCGACTCGATTGGCCTGCGTTGTCGAGTCAAGTGCGTCGAGACTGAGTAGATCGGGAAGACGATCCGATCGGGAAAATTTGCGAGCATCCACGTGATGCAGGCCAAAGTCGGAATGAGAAGAAAAGAAAGAGCAAATGGCGCTGCATCCAATTTTCTTCTTGGATCAGCATTTCTTCCAACATCATCCTTGACCGGCACTTTCTCGACCACGACATCATCTGCACTCCTCATTCGACCATCTATCAAACAGCATAGAAATCAAGAGCTGCGGTGCCCTCAACACAGAAGATGCGCTCACACAACTTTGCCAGAACAGTGCTTCGTAGCGCAGCACGCAACAGTGCCAGCTCGCAACAGCAACGGATTGCGCGCTCAGTATCGCTGAACCTTCTTCCGCAGCGCATCGCACCATCTGCCGCTATCGCCTCGCCATGCAGCTCGACACTGCGAACATTCAGCTCGAGCAGTGTGCATCTCAAGAAGAAGTCCAAAAAGAACGCCTTTGCTGCCGTAGAGGACGACGTGCTCTCCGAAGAGCAACAGCAAGACGACGAATTTGCACAAGAGGACGACGACGACCTCTTCGGCGGAGTCTCTGACGTCAGCAATGCCGCCTCATCGTCTACGGGTACGGCGACGGCGACTGCGTCCATGTCGCGCGTCGAGTTCGCCAAAGCATTGGAAGACTACCGAGCAAGTCTCGAGTGGGACGCTATCGACCGCGGGCAGTTCCCGAGCCTCTCACGCTGGCGCAACCTCGCAGGCCACGCTAGCGACAAGCACGAGTTCGAGTCCCTGCTGGAGCTGGCCAAGATGTACCGCGACCGCGTTGGAAGTCTGGGAGTCGAGAGCGGCTCGCGCTTCGCATCGCGGGCGAGCAAGAAGCGGCTGCCGGAGGTGGCGCTGAATGCGTTCCTGGACCGATACGCGTACGGGCTCGAGTACGACCTGGAGAGCCTGCTGGTGGTGCAGGAGGGGCTGATGCGCAAGCTGGGCCGGGGGAAGCGGGAGGAAATCCTGGCGAGCGCGGAGATCGAGGGCGCACCGGTGCAGGAGAGCGACCTGCTTGGCGTGGTGCCCTCGGAGAACGCTGCTAGCGAGGAAGGCGCAGCGGAGGGCGATGACAAGGCGCAGGCCATCGAAGCGCGTCACGAGCTCGATACGCCTTTGGCCAGGGCGCAGCTAGCCATCATCGACCGCATGTCCATCCTCGCCTCGCTCTCGTCCTCGCTCTCCTCTTCTACCCGTTCGGCGCCAACATCGCAGCTCGACCCGTTCCTGCTCTCCTACCTCGCCCGCGCGTACATCCAGACCTTCCGCCTCGTCGCCGACCGCCGCCGCACCGCCAGCAACCCGCTTCTGACCAACATCATCGCACGCACCGACAAGCTCGTCTCGCTCCTCACGCTGTCTGCGCAGCGCGCGCTCTCCACCCCCGCCTCCGCAGCAGCGGCAGCGAGCACCACCGTCCCGTCCGTAGGGCGCTCTGCGATCCTCGGCAGGAACTTGTCCGCCACGCTCAGCTACGTTGCCATTCGCGGAGCGGACAAGTTTGAAGACCCGTTGTCGGGCCAGAAGCTGGATCCGGTTAGGACGCTGTACAGGTTCATGGATAGGGTGGACAGGGAGAAGAGCAACACGCTCGTCAGGAAGGTCGAGCCTTTGCTGCAGAGCTATTCGTCGCTCTGATTGGGGAGAAGGTGTGCGTACAACTCAAATGGAAACGCTCAAGTCAAAGTTCGATCTGAGAGAGAGACAAAGCATGTGCGTTTGTGTGGATTTGATCGGCAGCGATGCGCTGATCTAAAGGTTGAGATTGAGCGTGTTGTAAGGTCGACAGGGTTTCAGCCGGTTCCCTCTTTCCACCGAGCGTGCAGTTCGTCATCGTCTGATAGGGTGAGCACGTCACGGCTGTGATCGTCTGTAGCTGCAGCGATCGCCTGGTCCTCGTGATCGCAGTCGCTGTCGAGGTCATCTATGTCGATCGCCAACGCATTCGGGTCGGTCTCGACGGGCAGGCCTGCGTCTTGGTCTCTCGCTGGTGGTGCCTGAGGAACCTGTAGACTTTGATCAGGATGGAAATGGGGCGGAGGATGGAATCCAGCAGGCGGCGCAAAATGCACCGGACGCGGATTGATCTTGTTCTCGATACCCACTAAGTGGCAAAACGCCTCGGTCTGAGGATTCGTATACCACGCCGGGGGAGCCTGAGACAGTCCCCCCGGCTCAAACGGTGCCGGCGCCGTACGCACAAACTGCTGCACCCTGTACACGTCGAGCTCCTCCCCACCACCTTCGCCCTCTTCCCCTCCCGCCAGCGGAGTTGCGGCTCGGGACCCCTCGAGCTCATCCTGCTTGCGCTTGCCGCTGTTCCGCGTCGGACCGCGTGCCATGCGGTTCTGCTCGATCCAGCGCTCCTCTTCTTCGACTTGCTGGAGGAGCGCGGCTGAGAGCGGATCCGGGAGGTCAGGCTGGCGATACTGCAGCGAGAAGTGGCCATGGAAGGCGCGCGTGATCGCAAGCCATCGTTTGTTGTACCGCAACGTGGGCTGGATGCGCTGTTGGTAGTTGAGCGCCGATTTGCGAGCTTCCAGCTCGGCATCGTGCGGGGAGGGATGGTCGATGATCTGCAGGAAGGGTGTGTGCGGTAGACACTTGTGCAATGCGAGGAATCGGGTCGAAGCAGCTGTGCTAGACGCGCTCAGTTCTGCTTTGCTTCCTGTTCCATTAACATCAATGCTGCTGGATGAAGCTTGCGGTGTTGCCTTTTGCTCTTCGTCGTCGTCGGAGTCCAGGCTAATGTCGAGAGCTTCGGGATTTGCGTTTCCTGCTGCTGTTGCCGATGCGGCCGACGCTGTCGCATCTTGACTTGCTGATACCTGACCATGCTGGAAAAGAGCAGCAAACTTGACGTGCAGATGCGCAGAGAACCAAAACAGGGGCTTCAAGTACTGCAAAAGCTCCATGAGTGGCGGTGACCCTAACGTCTTTGACTCGATCTCGTCCTTGAAGAACGGCTTCTTGCGTATCAGCCCCTTGGTGTCACCCCATTGCTCGATCGTATTCGGCCAGTCGTGCGACATTACCACATCCACCCCTTCATCTGCCAACGCCTTGAGCCTAGCCACGTCGAACTCTCTAGTGTGGTAGCAGCTCCGAATCGTGCTCGCATCATATGGCAGCTTCTCGAACCTCCCCTTCCTGTAATCCTTGTCCTTATAGATCCCCGATATCCCCGCTACGACGAGCCCGTTGAGCTCGACGACACCAGCCGCGCCGAGGAAGTAGATGTTGGGAGCGAGCCAGCCGCCGTGGTATAGCTCGTGCATGTAGTTGCTCGCCTCGTGGTTGCCGCCGATCACCAGAGTGAGGATGGGGGCGACCTTTTCACCCGAGTAGTACGAATGGAAGTCGCCGAGCCGCAGGTACTTTTGCGGTACGGCGAGGGCGTGCAAATCGGAATGGTTGCGGATCGCCTGGAAGTCACCGCAGAGCAGCAGGGCGTCGACTTGAAGAGACTGCTCGCGTTCGGTACGGAGGAGGGAGGCGTAGATGGCGTCGAGCTCGCCATGGCTGCAGCCTTGGATGGCGAGCTTCATGCTGGAGCCTTGAGATGTGGTCCCTTCGTATGGTGATCGTCGATGGTGTTGGTATTGGTAAGTGCGCTTGACGAAGTGGACCCTTGTGAACGAGAAGAAGAGAAGCACAGAGGCCGAAAAATTGATCACCGATATTAGCATTCAAGAGCGCTCCCTCCCGATCTCTGCTGTCCAATGCATGCGTTGGCCGAGAGAGCGCTGAGCTTGAATTTGGGCAGGTAAACGCGCAGAGAAGCAGCGCGTCGCAATTGTTCTGCGTGGTGCCTGTTTTTCTCTCTTCTTTTTTTGCTCACGGTGTCGCAGCCCTTTCATTCTCAGATCGCGTGAACTTGAGCTAAGTTAACCAGTAAAGCGTATCGGGAAGGACCGAGCAAGCCAAAAAAAAAAGGGGGTTGTTAGTCGAGAGAGCGGGACAATTTTGAAAAAAAGGCTGCTTTTCGGCCTCGCTGCCCTCGATAGACATTGTGACTTTCGGAGTTGGGGCACTTTTCCAGCCTTCTCAACTTCTCTGTGCGTCTGCGGCTTGTCTGTGTCTGCCTGTCAAGCCTGCTGTCGAGCGATTTTTTTTAGCTCGCTCGCTGGCTGCCCTGTCCTGTCTGTTTCAACGCTGTGCTCTCACAACGCGCGCAAAGCTGCACTGCAAGTCCTGTCACGCCTCGCTGAACGCCAATCTTCGCGCTTCTCTCCTGCTTGCTGTTTTTGCCTCGCCTGCAGCAACACACGCCAGCCAGACTGCCTGCTCGACCGACCGACCGACGCCCACGGCCTCTCCTTGCTTTTGGCTGCTTCTTGCTCTCTCCTCGATCCTCTTGCTTCTGGCTCCTTCTTCGAAACCATCCAGCCGAGAGCTCATCTCATTTCCATCACAACAAGGAGCCTCGACAAGCTCAGCAAGGGCTTCTTTCTTCCAACCATCGACCTCATTCGGCCTTTCCGAAGAGCGTCGAGTGTCGGCATTGTGCCGAATCCGCACTTGACAGCTGTCGTCGTCGATCTCTAGCCGTTCTAGGTTTCGGCATTCATCCGCCGTCTTCGAATCAGCAACGACCAGGCGGCTTCCTCGGCGGCACTCACGATATCGATATCCCAAAAAGCTGCTCATGCCGCACTCTTCCCGCGTAGCCTAGTTTTGTCGGAAGGGTTCCGTGGGCTTTCTCACGCCTAGCCGTGTCATTAGGAGCAGAAGATCAATCTTGCCTTCCAGCATCGACGCCAATCCATCCGCTAAGCCTGGTGCGCCAGCTCGATACCTCTTCGACCATGACTCAGGTCAAACCAACCTTGACGCTCGACGTCAACCTGGGCTCCTCCGGCGGCCTTGCTGGTATCGGCGGTTCCGGCACCAGCACCACGCCACGCGCTCACCAGAATGCCGTAAGCAACAAGATTCAGAACCAAATCCACGCATCCACCTTCGGGCCCCAGTCCAGTCACAACGCCGACCACGACCGCGCCCATGCTCACGACGACTTTGAACAGCAGCCTGACAACGGCGGCTTCAGCAGTGATGAAGATGCTCAGGATGTCTACGCAGCAGCAACCAGTCGATTGAGGGCCGGCAGCTCGAGTGCAGGTGCCAAAGCCACCCGCGACGATGCCCATCCCGCAAACGCACAGTACCAGCAGCAGCGTGACGCCAACAGGATATCCAATTCCTCCGACTATGATGTGTATGGCCATGACGAGTACGCTCCCAACGGCCAGTATCATCATCAGCAGATGGCCGACGGTATCCACGACGAGATGATCTACGAGGACGAAGAGGAGGAGGAAGAGATCGAAGACGACGAGTCCGACCTCAGCTCGAGTCCCTCCATCCCAGACGAGAACATCGACTTTGATCTCGTATATGCTCTGCACAACTTTGTCGCCACAGTCGAAGGGCAGGCTACCGTTCACAAGGGAAACAGCCTCACCTTGCTCGACGATAGCAACAGCTATTGGTGGCTCGTCCGCGTACTTCGCACCCAAGAGGTGGGCTACATCCCTGCAGAGAACATCGAGACCCCCTTCGAACGTCTCGCCCGCCTCAACAAGCACAGGAACGTCGACCTCACCTCGGCCACCGACGACGATCACATCCAGGTGCCCGAAAAGATCTTCACCAGCCATCTCGTCAAAGCCAGACATGCTACCGGCACCGCTGGCGTCTCGCTCCACTCCGGTAAACTCTCTGCCCTTTCCCGGCGTGCACAAGGTGCTCCAGCACCTCTCACAAAGGAGCAGATCCGCAGCAAGCGAGGCGTCGTCTTTGGCCCCTCAACGTATCTCGAGCACAGCGGCGACGAGTACTCCGACTACGATGAAGGCGGGGAAGAGCACGATCTCGAGTACGAGGAGGATCCAGATGCAGAGTATGATGAAGAGGAGGAGGAGGAGGATGACGGCCAGGACAACCATCACGATGACCAGGACGGCCAAGCTCACCACCACAACAACATCGGCTTCAACAAGATGGAGCCTGATGATGGCATGGAGTGGGATGGACAGGAGGCCGAGCGCATCCAGCAGCAACAACGAGATGCCCTGCGTCAGGATCACCAGCAGGGGAGAAGCATCCAGCAACAAGCCGCCGAAGCTCAACAACAGATTGCTTCGCATGCTTACGTACAACAGTACGCGCGAGGACCTGCTGGTCCATCGCAAGGATCTGCAGACCATGGTCAATGGGTCAATGGCGCTCAAGCGAAGGAGCAACCTCGCTACCAGCACCAAGCATCGCAACAGCAGCAGTATGCGCCTGTCCACCAGAACAACGGCGATGCACACATGTACGCCAACGGCCGATCCTCGACATCCTCGCAGCAGCTCTCTGTCGCTGGCCCCAGCTACGGTCAACTAGGATCTGGTCGCGTCCCTGGTGAGCACATGCGCACCACCTCAGCGGAGCGTTCCGTTTCCAGCATCAACTCGAGCGGATCCGTCGCCTACGACGCCAATGGCTGTCCCACGTCGATCGCAATGAGCAGGAACAGCACTTCCAGCAGCAGTGGCGGCTTCCTTCCCTCGCAGATTCAGCGAGAGCGCGCCAACTCGGACGCCAGCGCCAACTCCACCATCATTGCCGGCGATGCATCCTCGTCGTCCGACAAGGAAAAGCGAAAGAGCAATCGAACCAGCAAGGGCAACGACAGCTACGACACGAGCGAGGAAAAGGCAGGCAAGAAGCGCTCTGGTGTCTTCAGCCTCTTCTCGAGGAAGGACAAGAAGGATCGAAAGAGCGGCAACTTTGACGACCGAGACAGCATGGTGGGCATCAGCTCTGAGGACAGCTTCCATGCACGAGGGCGCAGCAGCCCTGCTGCTGGTGCTGTCGCCGTCAATCCTGCCGTGCAGGCTGCCAACGCTGGTCTGCAGCCTGGTCAGAGCATCGGCATGGGCCGCGCCGTCCAGGAGCGTGACCGAGCCACACAGGAGGCGTACCAGAGACAGTTCCTGTCTCCGCAGAACAGCAGCTACGATTCGGCCAGCATTGCGAGCCCGAATGGCATCACCGACAAGAAGCGCTCGCATCAACGGCCCGGTTCCTTGATTGGGCCTTCCGGCTCGACACCCATGCTCAGTGTGCTTCGTGTGTTTGCCGGCGAAGGTGTCGATTCGGACTCGACGTTCAAGACGGTGCTGCTCAACGATAGCACGCGCTCGGCCGATCTGCAGCGCCAAGCACTGCAGCGCTTCGGAGTCAATCTGCACGACATGGACAAGTATGTTTTGACCATCAAGCGCTTGGAAGGCGACGAGCGACCGCTGGATGCAGATGAGCATCCACTCGAACTCTTCAACACGCTCACCGACATCTTGCAGCAGGGGCAAGTGACTGTGCCCAGCGTCAAGAGGTCCAGTGTCGGCTCCATCTCGTCCATCTCGTCGAACCTCAGCACGCATCCCGCCATCGCTCGACTCGGGAACGACTTTAGCGATGACCACGCAGTCAAGTTCTACATCAGCAGGCGCGACCGTCTGCAGGGCTATGTCGATCTCAACGGAGCTGATGAGTCGGGTCGATCCGGCAACGTGTCCGATCTTTCCGTGTCCCAGGACAACAGCAACGTGACTTCCTTCAGCCTCAATGGCGACGATGCGGCTCGCAGCAGCCACTCTTCGCTCCTCACGGGCGAGACTAGCGAGACCGTGCAGAGTCCAACGGCTCGCTTTGCCCTGCGGCTGATCATATATTCTTCGGACCTTCCAGAAGGGGTTGTCTTTGATCCTCAGACGAATGCGCTCATTCCCGCCGCCACCTTGCGTGAGCGACTGTCGCAACGCCCAGATGCTGCGGCAGAGACCCCTTCGCAGCCGCGATTCCGCGAAAAGATCCTTACCTTCCCGCGTAACACCACCGTAGCCGAAGTGGTCGAGGAGGGCCTGGATCGTTTTGGGATTGCAGAAGGTGTCGTCGAAGGTGGTGATGATGTTGAGGATCGACCGTCGAGGCGCAAGAGCAGGTTGCACGTCAAGTACGGTCTGGCTGTGCAGGCGGCCGACGGCGAACGTGCCTTGGCACCAACGAGCAAGGTCCTGGACGCTTACCCATCGCCACCCGCATTCAAGCTCGGAATCGGCAACCGCAGATCGTCTGACGGAAAGCGTCGCAGCATCGATGCTGCCGCCCTGCTCGGCGCGTCGGACGACGTCGGAGTGCACGATCCAGTGTTTGTGCTGCGTCAGATCACGCACGCTCACTCAGGACCCAAGGCACGACAACACATGCCCGGCGCGGTCGGCGCTCGAGCGCACAGCCCAACGGACAACAAGCTGGCTGCCGTGCACGAGACGCGGCAATTGCAGTCTCAGCTGGGTAGCCCTCGTCTGGGCGGATCGAGGGATCTGTTGCAGGACGGTCAGGCCAAGCCGAACGCAGGTAGAACGCCGCAAGAAATCATTGCAGCCCAGCGAGCGGCGGCGGCAGAACGCAACGCTGCCGTGCTGGGAGCTCAGCGCAACACGCAACAAGGCGTCGATGTCATGTTGTCCAACCAGGCGCGCATTCGGTCTACAAAGTCGGGCGCATCGAACAAGTTCCGCTACTCGTACGTGCCCGCAGATGGCCAGGAACGCGACATCAGCTCCATCATCGAAGAGGTGATGCAGGATCAGATGCAGTCTTCGCAAGACACGCAGTTGAGCTCCTCAGCCGATGCGGGCCTTCGACCGATCGATGCACGACCCGCCTTCGGCATCAAGAAGAGCATGCAGAGCGACCATACCACCGATGAATACGCCTCTGCTCGAAGCTCGCCTGGTGGCGAAAGCCCACTTGGTCTGGACGAGGTCAATTTTGAAGTGCGTCCCTCCCCGACTTCTCAGCTGAATGGCGGGGTAGCTCCGCTTGCCTTTGGAAAGCAGTCGAGTAGGGGTGGGGCTGAGGCTGCTGGCAGAGGAGGGGCGACGGCGGCGAATGGGGACTTGCTGGATACACTTCTGCGTGGGAGCACACAGTCGACGACGAATGTCGAGGAGAGGATCAATGCTGTCCTGGATCGAGTGCAGACGCCGACCTTGTCGTCGGCAAAGGAAGGTTCCGCTGCTCCGACAAGGGCGCTCAGTGCGGATGGCACGCAATCCACTGCTTCAGCAGATGCTCAGAGGAATGGCAGGGCAGCAGCTGTCGCAGCGGGAGCAGGAGCAGCAGCTGGCGCAGCAACAACAGCAACAGCAGCAGCGCACAAGAAGCAGCTGTCGGTCGGATCCGAGTTCTCCAACTCGCGCGACACGTCGAGCCCCCTCACGGTTGGCACGAGCTCTGCCGCCACGCATGCCACCAACACCACGGCCACGATGCTGACGCCCCTTTCGACGTTTGTTGCCGGGCGCCAGCCGACCGAGATGCGTTCGGCGAGTGCGCTGGGCGTAGGTGGAGGTGGAGCTGCTGACAGAGGCGCCGCGAGCGGCTCGCGCTCGATCACGCCATCAGCCTATCCGTCCGTAGCAGCTCTGTCTTTCGGCGCGGACGATGCGTCACTCTCGCATCTGTACACAATCGTAGAAGCGGCCGCACGCCGGGACCCACGCAAGAAGCTGCTGAGCCACGCGAGCATGAGCTCCATCTCGTCGGCGGCGTCGCCCGTGCTCAACAGCTCTGCGCTCATGGGCAGCGTCGGCAGCGGTGGCGGCGGTGGTACAGGCTCCCGACCAGGCAGCAAACTCTCGAACGCAGCATCGAAGCTCTCGCTCATGCTCGAGGACGAGCGCGACGTGCTAAAACCCGAACCGGGCGGACTGTTCGCGCCCGCCATGCCGTTCGTCGAGGACAAGAAGGTCAGGGAGGCGTACCACGGCATCAGTACTCAGCTGGGCGATATCGACGATAGCTTGGACAGCTTGCTTGCGGATGTGATACGGATTTTTTGAGGCAAGCAAGGTTAGAAGGGTGGTGTATCGTGTACAAGTGTTTGCAGCGAAAGAAGGTCGTGTTTTTTGAACATGTCAACATCGTGTTGCCTGTTTTGCGGTGCGGCCATGTCTGTGCTTGTTGACGCCGAGCGTATGAGTCTTTGGCGGTGGCGGAGGCCATCCAGAGCCCCGGATAGAATCGAGCTGCTGCACAGCACACGGCTCGATGTTCGCACGCCGAATTCTCCCACGCATGCCAATGCGAGAAATCAAAACATGCTGTTCTCAAGGTCATGTGGCTGATGTGCTTGGGATGGGGATGCATGCAGTACTTTTGTGTGTTTGAGTGAAAGTGAATGCTACATGACGTGGGACGAACGGTGACCCCATGTGTGTGCTGCAGCACGGAGGGTATGCGAATGCTCAATCGGGGGATCACGCTTCGAGCGCGCCTCCGAATCCAGAGGCCGCGACGACGCCCAGCGCCTCTTCGTCTTCCTCGCCACCGCCCGGTGTGGGCTTTTCGACCTCCTTCTGCTTCTCCGTCGCTCCCTCCGCCGCTTTCTCTGCCACCTCCGGCGCTGGCGAACTCGCCGCAGGCGCAAGCGTATACAGCTCCCACCCCCACCGCCTCCTAACCCTCATCCCCAGCTCATCCACATCCAACACCGCACTGTGCAACAGCGCATCCTTGACCATCCCCAAATCCGCCGTGATCGCCTGCACGCGCTTGAACCCCGCGACGACCGCAATGTCCACCCAGCCCTGCGCATCCATTTTCTGGCGCAAAAAGAAGTCGCCTTGCAGGTTGTGCTGCGAAAAGTAGAACTCGATCTGGCCGAGCAGCTGGCCGAGCACGCCGGCGGGCAGCGGGGCGCCGGTCTGTGCGGTGGCGTCGAACATGTATGCGGTAGCGGCGGGGGCGGGTCGCGCGTACGGGTTGTACGGCAGCCAGGGAGCTGCATGGTTGGTTGGCGGGCCCGGCGCGAGCATCGGCGTGGCGGCGCCGGATGGGCCGTAGAACAGCGGAGGCGGCTGGACAGCAGCGTATGGGGTGGAGATGGAATCGTGCGACAGCTGCGCCGCAGCACGCGGCAGAGCGTGCACCTTGGGCGACGATGCGACTGAGCCTCGAGGAGAGCTTCTGTTCGTAACCGGCGTGCCCGTTCCCGAAGAGGCGCCGCTCTTGGGTGCTCTTACGCCGTTAGGATGCGGTGGGACGCCGTTGAGGTTGGGACGGAGGTTGGTGCGTGCTTGCTGTGTGTGCTGTGGCTGCTTAGCTGGCAGTTCGCCGCGTGCGGATGGAGTGGACGAAGGTGCTGAGCCCGCCTGTTTCTCGGTGCTGGCAGATGCAGACTCAGCGCTCTTGGTCTGGGTTTGCTCGGCATCCTGTGGCTGATTCTGCGAGTTTGGCGTGAATGGCTTGGCTGGAGTACTGTGCGCGTCCGTCGATCTCGCATTCGACTTGTTGGCGGCAGCACCACCAGCCTTGTCACCCTGTGTCGCTTGCAAACCACGCGCATCCTCTTTACCCCGCGGATCAGAAGCCTTGTTGCCGCTGGAAGCATCGACTGCACCCTCCTTTGCCTGCGCTTTGTCCTCCGCTCGAGCAGCTTTCGGCTTGTTGCCGCCATCCTTCGTGCCACCTTGAGCACCTTGATGCGTCTGACCCGCGCCCTTGTTTGCGTCCTTGCGCTGCTGCTGTTGCTTATTCGCGCCCTTGCCCGCCTTAACATCCAGTTGGGGTCGGTTGATCTTGGCACCACCAGCCGGTGTCGAGGTGTGCGTGATTTCTGGCAAAATCGAGACCCACTGCTGTTTGCCTTTTCGTGCGCCCGCAGCACCTCCTGGTTGTTGAGGATTGGCGCCGGGTGCGATTCGGACCTGCAACTCGTCGAGCGTTTCGTACAGACTCTTTGGCGTTTTTGATTGCGAGGCCTTGCCGGCGTCTGACTTGTCTTGGTCACTGGAGCCGACTGCGACTCTCGGCTTTTCTGCGAGCTTCTTACCAGCGTCAAGCGGGCTGGGCCAATTGTTGACGTCCTCGAACGGCGGCACGTTCGCTGTGCTCGCCTTTGATTGAGTGGTAGCACCTTTACCGGGCTTTTGTTGGTCCAATGGGGCTCGAGACTTTTGCTTGCCAATTGAAGCGTCGGCGACGGTAGCTTCAGGCTTTTCGCCGGAGACTGCAGCCGCCTTCTGCGATTCTTTTGAAGCCGAAGCGGAGGCGTCTTTGCTTCCTGTAGAAGTGCCGTTGACGGCGGCAGGAGGAACCGCAGGGGCGCTGTCTTTACTGTCTGCGTTGGTGGCTTGGGATGGATCCTTAGCAACGTCTCCTGGTGATGACGCAGACGCAGTATCCTTGCTAACGTCTGCCCGACTTTGCTGCGACTTGTTCCAGACACTCTTTCCAGCTCCCCAGGCTGCGGCGACAGCGCGTTCTGCCTTTTTGGCGGCCTGCATCTCGGCCTCGTCGCTTAGCCCTGAAACGCCGTTGGGACCAAAACCACCGAACTTGGGCATGTTTTGACCTCCATTCAGGAGATGGATTCTGGCGAGCCATGCATCGTCTTCTTCGGTCTGGCCACCGTTGGCGACTCCATTCTTGAGGACCTCCTCGATGGCGGATGCGACAGTGGCAGGGCTTCCCGGAACGTCATCGTGGATGAAGGGCTGGGCAGATCCGGTCTGCACAGACAGGGCCGAAGAGGGCGGCACTTGGGCGGCTGCGCTTTGAGCGGAAGTCGAGGCGTTGGCTGCTTGGTCGTGCTGCTTTGCTGGGGCCTTTGCGGCGTCGTTGTTCGAGACACTGTCGTCGACCTTGGATTTGGAGGTAGAGTCACTCGACGCCTGCTTCGATTGAGCTGCAGCAGACGCTTCATCGGGTCTGACCACAGTGCCGGCTCCTTCAGCGGATTGATTGTCGATCTTGGCTGACTTGGTCGGCGTTGCGCCATGGTTGGCTTTGGAGGCCGTCGTTGGCACGGCGGCCTTGTCCGTTATCGGTGCTGCTTTCGTTGTCGGTGTTGATGACGCTATTGACACCGAGTTCGAAGCACGGGTAGGTGTCTGATTGTTCGTCTTGGTGGGTTTGCGATCAGATTGATTCGAGGCTGTTGAGCCCTTGGAATGACGTTCGTTGCCCTTTCGAGGCGTTGCAGGTGCCTGTTTGGGCTTGTTTGGCGTGACGTTAGCACTCGAAGTTGCGGTGACTGCTGGTGCTGCCCTTTTCTGTTGAGCTAGCGCAGCTTGACGCTCTCGCTCTTTTTCAGCCTCGCGATCGGCGAGCTGCTTGCGACGTGCTTCCCAGACATTAACGGGCGGGCCACTGCTTGCGAGCGGGGCCGCACTCGATTCGGAAGAAGCGGGCGAGTTCCTGTTGTCCGAAGGAGTCGCGGACGGTCTTGGTGCGCCACCTGAAATGGTGGCAGCAGCAGCACCGGCGGACGAAGCACTGGAGAGTCTCCTCGATGGAGCGCCTGCAGCGCTCAAAGATGCGGACGGAGGGCTCGTTCTGGCTGGCTCTTGGGGCACAGGGCGTGTAGCGAAGGAAGTGGAAGGGGGAGGGTCCTGCTTGACGGGTGCGGTAGATTTTGAAGCTTGGCGGAGACGATCAGCATAGGAGAGCTGCGCCTTGCCTGTTGAAGAGGACCAGGCCGACATGGTGACGGCAAACGGGGAGCGAAAAGCAATCGAGGGGATTTGCTGCTACTCGCTCCGCCGTCTCGAGCAAAATTTGTGTGACGCTCAGCGACGAGATAGACTGAGGCTGGTACCGTGAGTGAAGCCGGGGTTTGAATGCGAGGCTTTCGATGCTATGGGTGAATGCAGTTGAGCTTTTGGGACATTCGAGATGGTGTTTCTGAGCCAGGCGTCCGGAGAAGCTGCGTGTATGCGATTGATGCTCGACGTTGATGCGATTTTAGAGAGGAGACACCCTTTACTTTGAGTCAAAATGCAGGAAGCGAGCGAAGCAATGCAATGCTGAGATCCACCACCGATGCGTAGAGAATGGAAAGGGAAACAGAAGTGGACTCGAGTCGACTGGAAATGCTGAGCGGTTTTGAGATCCAGACCAGCGTGGGTGCGTTGCTGAAGTGATGCGAGCAAGGGCCAGGAGGAAGATGAGGTCGAGAGGGTTGTTGTTGTTTGTGGGTGAAGAGAGAAAGGGCGTGGCAATGAGGTGGGATTCTGAGTCGCAAAGTGCAGCAGCAGCTCAGCTTAGCTTTTTGACACGACAAGCAAGCTCAGTTGAGTTGGACCCGATCCGATCAGAGTGAGAGCGCAGGAATGACTGAGAGTGTGTCTTTCTTTGCTTTCGAGCTTGTCTGTGTGCGTCAGTCAAGAGTTCAAGTGCTTGTCAAAATGCTCTTTCGGCCTGGCGCAGCACACACACACACACACAACGGCCGACACGACTGGAAAAAAGAAAGCGTTCTCCAGCCGCCCACCGAGATCCGAGACCTTTTTTGGCAAGATTTGTTTGCGTCTGAGATCCAACAATTTATCGAAAAAAAGAAATTCGTGCAGATGCCATGAACACCGCAAAGCAACACCCCCTTGCGTCTGAATGTCAATCGACTGACGCTGCAATCAGATGTTCTCTCGTTCCTGGCCGACTTGCCGAACTTGCTCAGTCAGAGCACAGGCCGCTCCACCGCTCGTCCCCGTCTAAAGCGAAGGAATGTTCTGCTGCTGTCAAAGTTGGCCGGATCTGCAAAATTCAAAAGGCGCGTGCTGCAAAGTGCGCACTTCTTGGCGCGTTGGCGATTCTCCCGTAACTTTACAGTAACTTACACCTTCTCCACCATGATCCTCTTGCGACGATCCGTGCAGCTTGCACTGTCACCAACTCCTATATAACTACTCAAGGGGTCTCAGCGTTGATACCGGCGCCTCTAGCACTATCCTCTCCATCTTTCAACCGAACTGTCTCTTCAAATACTTATACCTGGACAGCCGGTCTGTTCAACTCTCATTCTTTGACACACTTCAGCATCCGCCATCTATACCCAACTCTATTACGCGTTCACCAACATGTCCTTCACAACGCGATGGATCTTCTCCATCCTGGCACTTCTCATCGCCGTATCCTGCGTTACAGCCGGACCGCTCCCCAGCTACGACCCTGCAGTACAATCATTGACCGCGAGCAACTTCACCACCTGCACCGACCACGGCATGTGGTTCGTCGAGTTCTACTCTCCCTGGTGCGGCCACTGCAAGCGATTCGCGCCCACCTTCCACGACATTGCCGAATCGAATCGCCACCTGGAGGACTCTTCCAACTTTCACATTGCGCGCGTCAACTGCATTGCGCAGGGCGACCTGTGCACGCGCCAGAACATCGATGCGTATCCATCGTTGGAGCTGTACAGGGACGGTACGTGGTTTGAGAGCTATACGGGCGGAAGAGGGTACGAGGAGCTGGATGCGTATATTCAGGCGAGGGCCGCGGATCATCGCAAGATCATGGCTGTGTTCGGGTCGGCGAGGTAGGGGCTGCGAGTCATATACCCACCAGCGGTTCCCACACTGAAACTTCATTTGATGGCCAGTGTGCCCCTTGTTTCATGTACTTTGGTCGTTGTTTCGAGAGGTTCTTGCTATTCGAGGGCCCTAGCATCGATTCGCACTGTTACCACATTGCTCGTCATGGACTGTGATGGAAGGTTGGTCATGTTGGATAGCCTCGAGTTGAGTTGAGATGATCTAAGACGAGCCAAATGAATCCGTCTGATGGAGTATAGACTTAACATGAGAAAACCGGTGCTAAAATTCAGCTCGGTTGATGAAATCGCAGCGTCGTGCCTGTTTATCTCCTCCACAGCTTCGTCTCTACGTTATCTGGCATATCGCTTCAACCTTCTCGCCCGTCCCCTCACCATCACCCGCTTCCTCGACATCACACCAACAACGACAGCGCGCAACCATGGCGGCGCCGCTCTACACCACCGCTTCCGGCCAACTGTACCACGCTGGCAAGATCCTCATCGCCACCGTCGGTCTTCCAGCGCGAGGCAAGACACATCTCTCGCACGCCATCGAGCGCTACCTCACCTGGCTCGGCGTCAAATCCGGCGTCTTCTCGCTCGGTGATCATCGACGCAAAGTGCTCGGTGGCGCCGACAAGATCCCCGCGGACTACTTTGTCTCTGGCCCCAAGAGCGAGGACACAGAAAAGCTGCGCAAGCACATCCTCGATGACTTCGACGATACCGTCATCGACTTTTTCTTCAATCAGGGCGGGCAGGTCGTGGTATACGATGCGAACAACTCGGTGCAGAGCCGGCGCTACGCCATACGGGAAAAGTACGGCAAGCTGGGCGTGCACGTCATGTTCCTCGAGAGCATCTGCACGGATCCGAAGGTGGTCGAGGCCAACGTGCGCAGCGTCAAGCTCAGCAGTCCGGATTACGTGGATTGGGACCCGGAGAAGGCCGTACAGAACTACTACGAGCGCATCGCAGGGCATGAAAAGACGTACGAGCCGATCGAGAACCCGAGCTTCCCGTACATCAAGTTGATCAACGTCGGCGAGCAGGTGGTGGTGCACAACATCCAGGGGTATTTGCAGTCGCGTATCGTGTTTTTCCTCATGAACATCCACAATCGGCACCGGACGATCTATCTCGTGCGAGCGGGCGAGGCGCTGGTCGAACACCTGTACAAGGCGGATGCGGACCTGTCGTCGCTCGGCTGGGACTACGCCGACGAGCTCGCGCACTTTATGGCCAACCTGCGACGCAAGAGGGCCGGTTTGCCGCCGCTTTCCACTCCGACCGCGGCGGGTGATAATGCCGATCAGGCCACGAGCAAGGACGATTTTATGGAGCAAGACAGCAAAGCGTTCGAAGTATGGACATCGCAGCGGCGCCGATCTTCACACACGGCCTATCCGCTCGCTGAGAAGGGCTACAAGGTGATCGAGCGCAGCCAGCTGAGCGAGATGAACCCGGGCGTCGTCGACGGCATGTCGGTCGACGAGGTCAAGCAACGCTTCCCCGACGAGTACGAGCGCAAACTTCGCGAGCCGTACTCGCACCGCTTTCCGCGCGCCGAATCGTACCACGACCTGTCCGTACGTCTGGAGCCCATCATCTTTGAGCTCGAGCGCACGCGCAACGACGTGCTCATCATCGGCCAGTCGTCGGTGCTGCGCTGTTTGATCGCCTATCTGCAGGGGCTGCAGCCGCACGAGATTCCGAGCATTCAGGTAAGGGAGGGCCAGCTGATCGAGATTTTGCCGCAGGCGTATGGGGTTAAGACCGAGGTGCACGAGTTTTGGGATCCGGTGGCGAGGAGGCAGGAGAGGGACGCGGCGTTTGACGATCTGGAGGCCGAGGGCGAGGGTGGGGCGGGGAGGAAGAACTTGGTGCATATCAACGATGTTGATCTGACGAGTGATGCGACTGCGGCAGAAGCAGCAACGGAGGGTGCGCAGGTGAAAGGAGAGGCTAGCAAGGTTGGTAAAGCGCCAGTGAGGCTGCAGTGGGCGACGAGGCGGAATAGCTCGGGCAAGAGCCCCGAGGGGATCAGAGCGGACAGAGAGGCCATCCGCGAACTCGAAGCGCAGCTCAGAGAGAACCAGATCAAGGAACACTCGGAACGGTCGAATCTGTAAATTCACATCGAGCTTCAATCCAGATGTGGCATTTGGTGATGTAACTGTGATTGCTGTGATGGGAGATGGGCGACATCTCTACTCTTCGTCATCCGAGTCTTGTGCGAAAAAGTCGTCGTCCTTGACACCTCCTGCTGCTCCAGCATCTTCGTCCTCGTCGCTGTCTGGCTCGTCCTGCTTACGCTGTTTTCGCTTCTTGTCTGTCTTGTCGGCTTTCGCGCTTGACCTCTGCTTGCCGCTCGACTGCAATCCTGCCTTGCCTGCACTGCTGCTGTTCGCCAGCTTCTTGAGCGTACGGTCCTTGCTATTCAACTCGACTTCGGGCTCGCTGCTGATCTGCCCATCCTTGATCGCCTCCCTCACCCTCTCCAGATGCTGGAACGCCGTCTGCCTGCTCTTGTCCTTCTCCTGCGCATCCGGTGGGCTCGGTCCCTCGTCCGCATTCGGGAACAGCGCCACATACCTCAGATCCGCCGGGTACTGCACCACGTACTGCAGCAGCTCCCTCAACCGCGCGAGCAGCTTCACCAGCTCTTCCTTGGACATCTTCGACTCCTGCACCCGCTGCTTTGCGTACCCTTCATCTCCATCGTCGTCGCTGGCGACGTCTGAATCCGAGTCCTCTGCAGCCTTGGCGCCGCTCTCGAGCCGCGCGAGGTTGCGCTTGCACCGCGCGATACGACGCACCAGCTTCTGGCGCTCAACAAACTTGACGCGGTGGTAACGCACCGCGCGCGCCTTTTCGACGTGCTTGCGCGACGCCAACTCGAGATCGGATTCGAGCGATTTGAGCCGGCGCTCGGCTTCGATCTTGGTGCCCGGGGCGAGGTTGGGTTTGGCGAGCAGGCGTTTGGTTTGTCGGATCGACGCTTTGATCTTGGATGCGCCTGGAAGGGATGAGGATGACGCAGGCTTTTCGAAGCGCTGTTTCTTGTGGGTGTGCTGCGGTTTGGATTTGGCGCCGTCTTTGGACGTGGAAGGAGCGGATCTTTTGTTGTACGGCTTGCTGCTCGTGCGGGCAGGCGAATCAACAGCGTCTGCGCCTCGGGCGGCAGATTTGCCTTTGTTGTCTTTTGGCATGGTGAGTTTGGCAATCGCTGTGGGGGTATCTTGTTGGACGATGTTTGAGTGAGGAGGAGAAGAGGAAGAAGACGTTGTCGAAGCTTTCAAGGGTCCTTCAACTCAAAATTCTCGAAAAAAGAAAAAGAAAAAGGAAAAGGAAAAATCCAGCTCATGTGGAGCAACCGACACCCGATTTGGCAGCCCCGATCGCAGAAGCGGCAACGTGAAAATCCGGCTGAAGCGGTGAGCGCCAATGACGCAGTTGAGCTGCATGCAGTCAGAGCTTGCTCGCATGAACGGATGAAGCGCTTGGTTGTGTGTGACACAGAAAGAGCCGGTTGCAGCAGCCGCTTTTGCATTGTTGGGGAAGTCGCTCACTTTCAAAGCAACCGGCACCCCCTCCTTCCTTGCTTTCTCTCCTCCATCATCCCATGGACTAGACATCGTCAACCATATCGGCAAAGCAAAGTGGACATGCCACTGTCCAATTGCGCAATCGCACTCTAGGCCTTGTTCTACCCTGGCACACAGTTTGCGATTCACCACCATGGCATCCATCTTCCGGCGACGCCAGCAGCCCAACCCGGCTTCGCTCTCCACAGCAAACAACCCTGTAGATGAAGCCGTGGCACCCTCTCCATCTAAATCACCCCTGGCTCCCTCTGGACGAGCTCGCAGTCATCCACCACCACGCACTGGATCCAACTCCGACACAACCTCCGACATCAAGACTGCATCCAAGCGTCGGCGTAGTCTCGGCAATCTTTTGTCACCACGCCTATTCCCAACAACACCCGAGGAAGAGCTCGATCCACTTCTCACCGCAGAGTACGTCGTTCCTGAGCACATCGAAGCTTTCCGCGAGGCACTAGCTACGGACCTCGGTCAGCAAGAGTACCAGCCCACTTCCTCGTCGCACATCACCGGTTCTACCTCCTGGAGCGTGTTTGGATACGGAAATGGAGCCAAGTCACCCACAGAGACGGGGCAGGCTGCTGCGGCTGCCGCGCCTGCCGCCGTCTTTGCTGAGCCCAAGTCGCCACTGATGACGCAGCCGTCCGGGACGCGCGCCTCGAATCCGCGGAAAGTAGGCAGAATCGCCGCTGCTTCCGACTTTGCCCCAATCAACGAAAAGATCTCACGCAAGAGTAAAAAGAAGGGCAGCATCGTCGACTCAGGCACAAGGGAAGGCTTTGTCTTCCACACACTCCGATGGCCGCTCCTCGTCGGCATCTTCGTCGTCATCAGTCTCGAGTTCTTGCTGTACGTCCTCGTACGTCAGCTCGTCAACCTCATCGAGTACTCGATAGCGTGGCGTGGCAAGAAGGGTCAACTGCGCAAACGCATGCGCTCCGCATCCAATTATGCAGAGTGGAAGGACGCAGCGCTGGCCATAGACGACTTTCTCGGCTACGAAAAGTGGAAGACCGAAGACGGCAGCGGCTTTTACGATTGGATTTTGGTCAAGAAGGTGAAATCTTCGCTCAAGAACTTCCGCGAGAAGGACGACGCTGAAAACTTGCTCGGTGTGCTCGATCTCTGCTTGCGCAACAACTTTGCCGGCACGGAAAACTTCAGGCTCTACTCCGAGACCTATTTCGGCACCAAGTATCTGGTTGAGAGCTACCTGGCCGAGATCGAGACCTCACTGGCGTACATCGAGACGACGGACAAGGTGCCGCTCGAGACCAAGCGCACCTTCTACCGCATCGCCAGCAAGAACCTCGGTCGCAGCGCGCTGTGTCTATCTGGAGGAGCCAGCTTTGGATACTATCACTTTGGCGTCGTGCGCGCGTTGCTGGATGCGAATCTGCTGCCCAAGGTCGTGACGGGCACCTCGGCGGGCGGACTGATCGCTGCGCTGACATGCACTCGAACCGACCAGGAGCTGAGGCAGATGCTGGTCCCCGCGCTCGCAGATCGCATCACGGCGTGCGAGGAGCCCATCTCGGTCTGGGCGCGACGTGCGTGGGCCACGGGCGCGCGCTTCGATACGGTCAAGTGGGCCGAAAAAGCGAGCTTCTTCACCATGGGCAGCATGACGTTCAAAGAGGCGTACGAGCGCACGGGCAAAGTGCTGTGCATCTCGGTCATCCCTGCGGACCGCCACTCGCCCGTCAAGCTGCTCAACCACGTGACCGCTCCAGACTGTGTCATCTGGAGCAGTCTGCTCGCGTCGGCCGCTGTACCGGGGATCATGAATCCGGTATGCCTGATGCAGAAGCTCAAGGGCACGGGCGAGATCGTACCTTGGAACTGGGGTCATCGTTTCAAGGACGGTAGTCTGCGCGTCGACATCCCGCTGCAAGACCTGCACGCGCTGTTCAACGTCAACTACCCCATCGTCAGCCAGGTCAACCCACACGTGCACTTGTTCCACTTCGGCTCCAAGGGCTCGCCCGGCCGCCCCACCGCACACCGCAAGGGCAAAGGCTGGCGCGGCGGCTTCATCCTCTCGGCCTCCGAACGCATCCTCAAGCTCAACCTCTCGATGAACTTCAAGATCCTGCGCGATCTCGACCTGCTCCCCGCCATCTTGGGGCAGGACTGGTCGAGTGTGTTCCTGCAGCGGTTCGGCGGGGCGGTGACGATCTTGCCCAAGACGCGGGCCTGGGACTGGGTTCGGATCCTGTCGGATCCGGATCGCAAGGAGCTGGCGCGCATGATGAGCTTCGGGCAGAGCGTGACATTCCCCAAGCTGCATATGATCGAGAATCGCGTTCGGCTGGAACGGGCCATCGAGCAGGGACGCAGAGCGTGCAGGAGAGCGTCGCGAGCCGGCAACGGTGGCGCACTGGAACGCTCGCCAGCGAGCAGCAGCGCTCTGCAGCCGCTGCCTGCGGTCGACGGCGCATCGCACACCAGCGGCGAGAGTTTTACGCGGGCACGTGTGGGCCCGAGGAGCGCAGCGTCGCTGCCGAGCGATACGGACAACGACGACTTCTTCACGAGCAAGGAGGTGCTTGGCCTGACCAAGGTGGCGGGGTCAGCGGCGCGGAATGGGTTCGGGGACTCGGCGGTGGGCACGCCAAACAGCGTTGGGGGTGCGCATACCGAAGAGCCTCTGTCGCCGAAAGCCGCTGCGTCGTCGCGGCCGAAGCCGTACCCGACATATTCGCGATACCTGATCGACACGCAGGGGTCTGCATCGCGCACACGTGGAGGAGAAGAAGAGCCGGCCGAGGAGCACGGCAGAGCGGTGCGCGAGTGGCTCGACCGCTCGCAGGACCACGGCTTCGCGCGCTCAGACGAGACCGCAGTGAAGGATGACGAGTACGAGGGCGATGCTCAAGCGCCGTTCCTCTCGGCAGCGATGCAGTCCGAGGGCGTCCACAGCAGGAACGGAGGTGAGATGAGCAGCACAAGGGGACACAGGCCGAGCTTCGGGTCGTCTCCCATCCACCACAGGCTCAGGACGTGGCACGGCAAGAGCCGGCACAGCTGGGACGACCGCAGCCAGGATTTCGGCGACGACGACGAGCGACGTGGCGTGTTGTACGAGAGCAGCAGTGCGGATGAGTCTGATTTGGGCGAGCGCGAGTGATGCATGCCCCAGCCTCAATGCCCAACGCCTGTAAACTACAGCTTGTTTGCTTGAGATTATCTGTGAACAAGTCACACACGAGTGCTCGATTCTGATATGATGGATCAGAGTGAGTGAGGAAGTGGGCGTGTGATGTGCGCAAGTCGACAGCCAAGAAGGCCAGTTTGTGAGAGAGAAGAAATTGTACCGCGCGAGTCGAGGCTCGGCAAGGCGTTGCTGCCCACGGCGGCGAGCGAGAAGAAAAGCAGAAAACCCACCAACGGGACGGTGCCGTTGTGCTGTTGCGTGCGCGTTGGTGCGGGAACCGGCGTCCGCTCAGCGCTCACTGGCCGCGCACGGTTGTTCCACGTCGACGGAGGCTCTCTCAACCTTTTGTTGCGAGCGCACGACTTCATTTCGCTTTTTCCTTCCTTCCCAACCTTCACTTTCAACGCCCCATCCGTCCGTCGCTTCTCAACTATAAAAAGGGAGCAGAACTGCTGCTCTTCTCGCCGTCGCCCAAGATGAAGTCGACCTTCTCGCTCGCTGCGCTTCTCACCTTCCTCGCTGCACTGGCCAGTCTGCTCGTCGCCATGCCCTCGTTCGCATCTGCCTCTTCTGACCCCGAAGCGCAGGTCACGAACCGCGTCTACTTCGACATCAGCCACGAGAACCGCGATGTCGGTCGCATCGTCCTTGGGCTGTACGGCAAGGACGTCCCGCGCACCGCCGAGAACTTCCGCGCGCTCGCTACGGGCGAAAAGGGGTTCGGCTACAAGGGCAGCAAGTTCCACCGCGTCATCAGCAACTTTATGATCCAGGGCGGCGACTTTGAGCGCGGCGACGGCCGCGGCGGCTACAGTATCTACGGCGGCAAGTTCGACGATGAGAACTTTAACTTGAAGCACACGGGCCCAGGTGTTTTGAGCATGGCCAACGCCGGTCCCAACACGAACGGCGCCCAGTTCTTCATTTGCACTGTCAAGACTAGCTGGTTGGACGGCAGGCACGTCGGTGAGTGACACAACCCCGATCCTAGGTCTTCTTCCCTTTCCGCTCCTTTTCTTTCCCACCCCTCCCTCGCTGAAGAGAGAGACGTAGAGTGCTGATACAAACTTTGCTTTCCATTCACCGTCATCGTCGTTGCTATCGTTGTTGCAATGCTACAGTCTTTGGCCGCGTCTTGGAGGGCATGGACATCGTGAAGTACATCGAAGGCGTCAAGAAGGGGCCTGGCGACAAGCCCGTCCACGACGTCATTGTCAAGGATTCCGGCGAGCTGCCCGCCGATTCGAACGAAAAGGTGAAGGACGAACTCTAGACCTCCTCCTCCTTTCCCCTTGCATGGAAACAGCCCCACCGCCGCTGCCCTTGGCACGATCGTCAAGATCGTTGTCGGTGTGCTCTTCGCCACCCGAATGCGTGCGCCTCGTCGTGTGCAGGCTCGACCCTCCATCTCTCGCTCCCTCCTACACAATGTCAGAAACAGCATTATTGAAATACATCCGTGCTCCTTTTCTTCTTCCTCTCGTGATATCCCACAAAGCAGCAAGACCTCGCCGCACCCGCACCTGCCACCACAACCCCCACTCCCGTCCCCGTCGCCGGCATCGAATCCTCGTCGGGAAGCGACAAATCCGCGTCGGCAGCCAACAACGGCGCGTCGTTCTTCCTGCTGCTGCTCATCCTCGCCGGCGCACTCGCAGGTTGGGGCGTGTGGCGGCTCGGTGGCGTGGAGCAGACCAAGCTGCATGCCAGGCGGGTGTGGGACCAGTTCAGAGCGCGCAGCGGTGTAGGGTACAGCCAGCTCAGTGGTGGCTCGACTGGCTTGCCACGCTAGAACGAATGCGCTCTCAGATGCGATCACAACCGTCTCTCGAACTCGTTTGATTTGCCTTGTAGCCCGCGCTCTGTGTGAACGCTCGTGAAGTGAGAGCACTCTACCCCTCCGCCTCCGCCGCGTCAATCCTCCGCCTCACCCCCCGCTCCGGCCGCCACCACCTCAGCGTCAGACTGTTCACCACCACACTCGTACTGCTAAACGCCATCGCCAACCCGCTCAGCGCCGGGCCCAACCCCACCCCGACCCCCACCAGCGCGCCCGCAGCCACAGGGATCAGGCAGACGTTGAACACAAACGCCCACGCAAAGTTGCTCCAGATCTTGCGATATGTCGCGTTGGACAAGCTGAGCAGCAGAGGAAGCGAGAGCAGCGGCGAGGTGCGGCGCAGCAGGATAAAGTCTGACGATGAGTGCGCGATGGAGCTCCCTGACCCCAGAGCGATGCCGAGCGAGGCGGACGAGAGGGCAGGCGAGTCGTTGATGCCGTCGCCGACAAAGCAGACCATTCGCGGTTTGGTCGAGGCGCTGCTGCGTGGCCACCATCGGCGGCGTGCTTTGCTGTGCGCTTCTCGTGTCACTGCCTCGGGATCCCGCTGTCGACTCGGCAGCTGCAGCCGCTCCACCCACTCCTTCTTCTGCACCGGCAACACTCCAGCCACAACATGCTCCTCGCGGATACCCACCTGAGAAGCAACACCTTTCGCAGTAGCCTCGTTGTCGCCACTGACCATCCACACCTCGGCACCGAAGCGCTGCTGGAGGTGCGAGATTACCCACGAAGCTTCTGGACGGATCTCGTCGCTGACCGCCAGAGCGAGACCGATCTCCCCTGCCGCGCTCGACGACGACTGGTAGCCGATGTACAGAACGCTGTTAGCTGCGACTGACCATTCCGCTTCGGCGTCCTTGATTGCCGAGTCCATACGCTTGTGAGCTCCGTCCATTTCGTCCATAAGCCGCTTGTTGCCAATCAGAAGTAGGAACTTCGCGCCCTTGTCGGTCTCGAACGTAGCTCGAAGGCCCTTGCCTGCTACTTCGGACACATCGACGAGCTTTGGGATCGGCGACGGGGCGCTAGTCCTGGTCTGGTTGAGCTGCTGAGCGATGAATCCGCGCACGGCTCCTGCGTATGGATGCGTGCTGGACTGCTCGACCAGGTCGATACAGCGCAGCAACGTCTCCTGATCTAAGCTCTGCTCCCCTTTGTCTGCCTTCGCAGCAAAAGCAGGCGCAAAGCGGAAAGCCGTAACTTTGACCGCTTCGCCTTTCGTGATTGTACCCGTCTTGTCAAACACAACCACGAGCTCGGCGCTCCCACGTGCAGCAGCACTCGCAGCTCGGAACGCTTCGCCTCCCCCATTGACCAGGATACCGTGCTTGGAAGCAAGCCCGATCCCCGCCAACTGCGATGTCGGCGCAGCGAGACCAATCCCACATGGACACGCCACCAACAGGCAAGAGATGCCGAACTGCAGCGCCCAGAGCAATTTTGCGCCCGGCTCGCCATAGTGCGGCACATGTCTCGTCTGCCACGACTCGCTCAGAGCGCCTGAGTAGAGCAGCAGCGTCCAGAGGATGAAGACGAGTAGCGAGATGTACACGATAACGGGCACAAACACGCCCGTGATCTTGTCCGCGAGCTGCGCGATGCTCGCCTTCTTGCCTGCCGATTCCTGGACGACGTCGAGAATATCGTCGATCATGCAGGATCCTGGAAGCACTCCGACTTGGGCAAAGAGGGCGGTCGGAGACACATTGATGGTTCCGGCATAGAGCGAGTCGCCCAGATTCTTGCTGACGGGACGTGCTTCCCCAGAGAGACTGCTCTCGTCCAACAGCCCCTCGACATCTTGCTTGCCGGTCGGCGTGCCCGCGAAGATACCGTCCAGGGGTGGGGAAGCTCCGCACGGCACGAGGACAAAGTCGCCAATCTCGAGCATGTCTGCATCTATGAGCTCTGTCTTGCTCTGGGCGAGATTGGAAGGATCGAGAACGAGGTAGGCGGAGGAGGGCTTCATCTTGCCCAGATCGGCGACGGCATCGCCCGTCTTTTTCTTGCTGATGGATTCGAGAGCCCGACCGAGCAGGATGAAAAAGACGAGGAACACGGATACTTCGAAGTAGGTCATGCCCATTTCGTCCGGCATCGGGTCGCCATCCTTGTTTTTGCCGGAGAAGATTCTGAACGTCGATTGGCTCGATGGTGTGCGGAAAGCGTCGATGATGAGGAATGCAAGGGAAGACGTGTAGGCAACCAGCGTACCGAGCGCAACAAGAACATCCATGTTTCCAAATCGAAGAAAGCGATCTGTACTCGAACGACCCCTCTTCCATACGGATGCCAAGCTGCGCCATGCTTTCTTGAAAAAGATGGAACCGACGCCGAACTGAACAGGAGTCGAGATGATCCACATGGCCACTTCGCCTCTGGTAGCGGATCCGGCCACGTACTGAGAGAGAGAACGGCGCAGCGGATGATCAGGCGGCAGCACGGGTGCGATCATAGAGATCACCAGCGAGGGGACCGCAAAGACGGCGGTGATACCAAGACGGATCAGGAGATCGCGCAGCTCCTTGCGGGCCAGAATGGCCGAACGCGAGGCGAGCGAGGCAGGCGGCGCAAAGCTAGCGTCAAAAGCCGGGTCGAGCTGATTGAGGTCGGCGATTACGTCGCGCAGCCGGATTTTCGAGCTTGATCCCGACGTGTAGCTGAAGCTGATGAAGGGTTTGGACAGGGTGAAGGCCTCGAGATCCTCGTCGTTGACTTCGATATCGGAGGCGTGATCTTGTTGCTTTTGCTCAAAGTACTTGCGCACCTTGGTGACGCAGTGGTGACAGAACATGCCGTCTACCTTGATGCGGACGGATCGCTGCTGTGAGCCATCGTCCTTTCCTCCACCGTCCTTGTTTGACGGATTGTTGCTCTGCATGTGTTGTACGCTGATCAGCTCGGCGTCGAAGCCAATGTCTTCGATCTCCCCGACGACCTCCTTTAGTCTTTGCTCTACCTCAGCCTTGCCGACAGAGCTTGCCGGCTCGGTGGAAAGCTTGATATCGGCCGACTTGGCCATGAGATTGACCGAAGTTTCCAAGATCTTGACGTCATTCTTTGGATCCGTCTGGTCCGAGTACGACTGGAGTGCTGAGGTGATACTGCGAACACAGCTTGCACAGGTCATGCCTTGAATCGACAGCTTGGCAGCCCAGTGCGGTTCGTCGCTGTGTGGGTCTTGACGGGCAGATCGCGGCACAGGCTCGGTTTTGACGACTTGCGCCTCGAACCCGGCGTCTTCGATGGCTTCGACGACCTTGTCGACTGCAGACGGGTGAGTAATCACCGTGGCAGAGGCAGACATGACGTTGACCTGGACGGAATCGATGGGAAACGAAGCATCTGCTTGGAGCGCTGTTGTGATGGACTGAGCACACGATGCACAAGTCATGCCACCAACGGATAGGGTTGCGACCACCCTCGTTTCTGTACCGTCGGCAGAAGCATCCCGGTGACTGGAGTCCCTCCTTTGGTGCTTTGGAGTGTCTGAGGATCTGCCTTCATTGCGATCGGCGTCGTCTCGACAAGCTTGACAGATCTCGAGATGTCTGCGCCATCGTTCTTGGTGAAGGCGAGCCGACTCTTGTGTGGCTGCACTGGATCTCGATATGGCGTTGCGGAGGGAGGATCCAAGCGAAGCGGGAAAGTTGCCAAGGATGGAGCCGGACTTGGATGCTCCGTGACTGGTGGCCTCAGGAGCATGACTGGGCAGGCTGGAAGCAGATCGAGTCTCGGACTCTTCGTAGAGATCGGGTGCATCCAGCACAAAGGTAAGGGCATCCTTGTAGCGACGATGGGAAGGTGCTGCGGATACAAGCTTGGAGCGCGAGTGATCCACGGGGAAGCCATCTTGGGCGAGAATCGAAGCAATATCCTTGACGATACGCCTGACGAGCCTCGAAGCTGCTCGAGCCGGGTTGGATCCACCGATGGATGTGCTAGCGTTGGACTGCAGCTGACTGGCAGAGAGGATGAGGTCAAAGTGGACGCTCCGATCGATAAGCGACGTGTCGACATCGCCAATTCGCGTGTGAGGGTCATGGATTGCGAGAGCCGAGACGAGACTCGAGAGGTGCGAGATGCACGAGGGGCAGTGAATGTTGGGGCACACTGCTTGGATCCTCACGACGAGATCCCCAGATGCTTGTCCGTTGAGCGAAGAGGCATCAGGACACCCAAGAGAAGAGCGTCCGTTTGCCCTCGAGACCAATGGACGGTTGTGAGCGTCGTCACCAGCGTTGTCTGTGGCGCTATACCGAGCTGCGGATACTGCCGAAGCATCCTGCAACAGCGGGACTCGCTCCTGATCGTGGGACGGGTCGCCGTTCGAGTGTCGAGCAGAGGTCATGGCCGCCAAAAACGAGCACGATGCTCGTGTGCTGCGGATTGGCCGAAAAGCGATAGCAGGTTGTGGTGGTCAAAGAGGAAAAGCGTCACGACTCGGCCAGAAAACTGTTGGCCGATGACGGAAGCGGTGTTCTACAAATCAAGGGTCCCAAAAGCTCAGCTTCCCGTTGGTCGGTCGGTCGGTCGATCCGATACTCCACATGAAGCACTTTTCTCATCGGCGATTTTTATTTTTATTTTTCCTCCTCTTTCCTTTTCTTCGCTTCGTCACAATCACGAATCTTCTCGGAATCGGCCCGAAGCCCACCATCGACGTTGCACTCTGCTGATTCAACGCCTGACGAAAGGTAGACATGCCTGGGAAAGCCATGCCATGCTGAAATCTCGTTGCTCTATTCGGTTGACAGAGACTGAGCGAGAATCTGTTTGCAATCTGCACGATCTGGGCAATCTCGTCCAAATCTCATCCGTGTGTCTTCAGTGGGTTGTGAGCACTCGTGGCCATCACTGCATACATGCGTGTCTCCTCTGGGCGTCGCTCGCAAGGTCAGAGTCATAGCATCAGCTCAGGGAAGCCCTTTGTCTATGGTCTTTGCGAGGTTTTGCGCATGCCGGACGACAAAGAGAAAGCGAAGATCGGGTCCTCGACCGGCCGAATGGATCACAACGTAGTTTAAATTTTGACTGGCTCAGCTGCCGCGCCAAAAAAAATCCAACACACCCACGCAAGACACCTCACCCGAGCTGTGACGACAAGGACGAGCAGGGCAGCGCAGGCTTGAGCGGCTCAGCTTTGGTTTGACTGAATGCCTTGTTCAACTCTTTTGCGCTCGTGCATTGCTTGCTTCTTCAGCTCTTGTCGGATCTCTTCCACCATCTTAAGAACCGCTCTCACAGCACTAGCAGCTCTTGAATCGCTCGAGCTCAACTTGGAAGCCTCGACTCGACTCCTCGGCCGTCGTTTCTCTCTCACGAAACTCAGCAGGCCATCGCTTTCTTCATTGCCCCCGACTCGCATCGAAAGGACGTCTAAAGCGCAGTCGACTGCACAGGCGACATCCACGACATCATGAGCTCTTCAGCATAGAAGCCGTATTCCACTTTCCCGATGCCTCGCAGCGATCAAGTGGCCGTGCAGGCCAGTGGCCGCCTTGACCTCGGCAATGGCGGCCCTCCCTTGGAGCGATTCGAGGCACCCGAGGCATTCAAGACAGCGTCTCCCTTCTTCGACATCACGCCGGAAGTATTTCGCCGCTTCATGTCCTACGAAAGCACGCTCACCTCGAAGCATGGGCCTTCCACCGGCAGTCCGTTGCCAAGCATAGCATCGAATCCATTACTCACAGGGACCTCCATGGATGCCGCCCGTCAGGCACCGGGCACACTGCGACGGACCATCAGGGGATTGCCCAAGAAACACAAGCTTGCAGATCGCTCGGCTGCCTCCCTGGCAGCAGAACAAGCGGCTTGGGATCATTCGCACGCCAAACTCCCTGATCCCGCTGTCGCAAATGGAGGCGCACTCTCGTCGACAAGCCAATCCCATGCACCTTCTCGCATCACACGCCCCTCCTTGGTCGCCTCCGACTCGTCTAAAAGTCAAGCCTCATCGAGCTCGCTCAACTCACAACCGCTCGCACAATACTTTGAGCAGTTGCGCGTCTCGGCGCAGGAACACCATCAAGATCCGGCGCGTACACCTTTTGCAACCAACTCAACGCAGCAGCAGCAAAGGGCAGCGGACCTCATTGAACAGCGCATCTGCGACTCGAGCTCGTCCTTTCGCTTTCCCTCGCTGCCAGCCACTTTGACCGACAACAGCTTCCACAACCGTCAACGTGCGGCCCAATTCATCCTGCTCTACAGTCAATGGGCAACCCGAGAACAGCTGGCCAGATGCAACCGTCTCTCCCTCAGCTTCGACTTTTCCCCTGCTCATCTTTCCAGATCTCGTAATGGCAGCACCAGACGCGCGACTGCCGATCCAAGTGCGGATCACCAAGCTATCGAGGATTCCAGCAGCTCTGTGCACGACGACAACGAGAGCAATCACTCTCGTCACCACGCACACGGCGCTTCCGACAGCGAAAGCGAATATCTTGACTTTGATGCTTGTCGCACCGCCCATCTTGGCAACAAAAAGAAGCGCAAGAGCACTCGTCATAGTCCCACCAGCAAAGGTGAGCAAAGTGTGCACAGCGACACAACCAGCGATCTGCCCAATCTTGCGTCCTCTGCTGGTCTAAGCGACTCGACTCGAAGCATTTCCCAAAGCACGCAGAATCGCGCGCTCGTAGACAAGACCAACACAGCGCACCAACCGACTCGACAGCTCTCCGTTCGTGCCGTCTACAAACATGAGGACGCAGCTGCACCATCATCACCGTCTACAGGACGTCGTCATTCGTCTTTGCGTCTGCCGCCGCGACAGACTGGCGGCGAGCGGCACAAAATGGCAATCCGGCATCGTCTTCGCGCCCGTCTCGTCCCCATCTTCCAACGCAGGATGCTCGACAGGGTGCAAGAACTGGACCGAATCAAGCAAGAAGCTCAGGAGATGCAGAACGCCCACGATGCGCGGGTCAAGGCTGAGGCGGATACCGCACTCGAAAAGCGAGCACCCGCCAAACGCACGTCGAAGGCGGGCAAGCGAGCGCAGGCGATTCGAGGCGGCGCTTCGTCCGTCAAACCGCTCACCATAGCTGAGATTCGCGCCAGGGCTGCCGCTGCGAGCACCGGGTCTTCAAATGCTTCTACGGTGGTTGTCAAGACGGTTTCATCACCCCCTTCGCCTAAAGACGCTGCACGCACATCGCATAAGAACACCGTCAACAAGCCGGACAACACGCTTATCTCTTCGACAGCAGTCGAGCGCACGCCGGCAGACGATGCGGCACTGTCGCGATCCAAGCTGCCTGCACCGACATCGACTTTTGACTTTCGCATGTCGTCCAACGTCACTTTTCGACTTCGCGAATTGCGGTCCCAGCTAGACGCGGCGACACGCAATCTCTCTCATTCTGTTCAACAAGGAGATTCGCCTGCTGTTGACAGGGTATCACAGCCCGCTCGCTATCCGCCTCCAGAACATCGCGAGAACGGAGTAAAGAGCACGCTGGCGAATATAAGCGATGCACATCCCGAAAATATCCCGCCCTGGGCACGCCGCACGCTGGAATATCAAAAGCGAATCACAGAGCCGGAGAGTATCGCTGCCAAGCCGCATCAGACTCGCCAACTCGTCAAGGACGGAACGTCATCACCGCCTGCATTGGCAAATCAGGCTCGCAATGGAATTTCGACGCCTAAGCAGCAAGGCAAGCAATCCAGTCCATCTGCTCGTCCGAAGACGACGTCCGCCTCCCCATCACCCGGCACCACCAAGGCAAAGGCGACAAATGGCCGCCGCACAGCTGCTCGTCGTCCTGCTGAGCCCTTGCACAAACATGGTGCTGCGTGCAAGCATGGCCACGCAAACGGTCATGGGCGTCCGAAGGGGACAGGCTCTGCTCTCTTCACCGAAGACGACTGGATCTGCCTCTTTTGCGAGTACGAGCTGTACTACGGCGAGACCCCGCTCATGCTGCGTGCCTGTCGCAATCGCAAGAAGCTGGTCGAGAACAAGAGCAAGGTCAAGAGCAAGGCCAAGGCTGTGCTCCAGAAGAAGGCCAGCGCCAAGGTCAACGATTCTGGCTGTCAGCACGTTCACGACCACGAAACTCATCAGCACGATCATGACTCGGAGTATAGCTGCATGCACGATCACGATCATGATCACGCATGTCATCACGACCACAGCAGTGTTAGTGGATCAGAGTACTGCGATCACGATCATTGTGACGAGCATCATCTACATCACGATCACGACGATCATGGTCACCACGGGCACGAGGCAGGCAAAGGCGGATGTGGGCTGCGAACTCGCCATAGCTCTAAAGCCTATGAAGGCCATCGTGAACGCTGCGATTGTGGTAACTCGATTCACTCTAGCGAGTTCGACGACGAAGACAGGTAGAGGAACGACTCGTCATCACCTGGCCAACCCTTGGTTCATGAGGAAACAGTATCGCATTCTGGCCTCTCTATGGACAACACTTTCTCTTGCATTTTATACCGTCACATTCATACATCCTCAGGCATCTCTCTGCATCCAAATACACGCAGTCTCTCGACATCATCCATTCATATCATCAAAGCATCTTCTCTCGAGCATTCACAATTCTAGACATTCATTATCGTCTCTTTCTCAACTCGTGTGTGCATGTGCTTTTGCAATTTTGTGCTGCGTTGTGTAACTGCGTCTCGTGGCAGCAGTGCTCGATCGAGGTCGCGAAGCGGTCCCGCAGAGACGACGCAGATCGGCTGGTGTCAGATCACAATGTCCATGACACACTAGGCAGGCTGGAGCGGGCGAGGTCGACTGTGTTTACAATAGTGCCAGCATGCCCAGTGGGACTGGCTTGGCACACGAGCTGGGACAACTGAGTGCCTAGTTTAGGTGGAAACGGGATGCACTGACATTGCTTGGCAGGATGCTGTCGCACCCAACTCACACCTCAGCCGTGAATGCTTGAGAGGCCGTCAGAGCTGCCAGAACGATACCAGAGTAGAGCCGAGATGGTGATCTGCTGCAAATCGAAGACAACCAGGTTCCAAGGGGTCAGCTGCTCAGAGATCCGCTACGTTCTCCTCTGGAGGCAGCTGCAGACGCGAGGGCATCTCGTGTTTGATAGCAGTGAGGTGGCCAGGCAGCTACCAAGGGTGCACTGTCTATCTGATGAGTGTCGCTGTATGCTGCTGCATATCCCTATTCAACGGTATGCTGAGCTCGCTGTCGCCTGCTCCAAGGTTGAGGGTGGCGGATCAAGCGTTGATGCGGTTGCAGCGTGCCGCTCTCTTGTCGTCCGCGTCGACGGCTGGACACGCCCGTTCCTTGCCTACTCACTCTCGTCTTCTCTATGCCAAATTCTAGGTTGCCGTGAAGCCCTTCGCTAGGCACAAGTCGCATCGCTATGCGTCTCCCGCGGCATCCAATCTTCAGCCTGTCCTCACGCACACCACCCAGCATCCACACAGACAAAGACGCAAAAGTAATCACGAATCATTATTGAAACAAACGACAGAAAAAGACCGAAGAAAAAGAACGAACTCCCCAGGAGAACGTGGCGCAGCGGATACAGCCAGTGTACACCAAAGAAAGAATACAAGGGCGCGCGCGCAGAGATGCAAAAGAAGAGAAGGAAGGATGAAACGAAGCGAAAAGCTGAACGAGAACTGAGAGAAGAAGCGGAAAGGTAGGGGATGGTGGACGGAGGTCGGTGACGGGAGAGGATGAGGAGAGGAGATGCCAAAGATCCGTTGCAAAAGGTGGAAGAAGACCAAACGGGGGATTTGATCGAAGTGATGCAAGATGCTAGCAATGTGGTGCGGCAAAAGCGATGATGATGAGTGCTCGTAGTGACCGTGTAAGTGGCCGAAATGACGAAGGCGCCTATCTCCGTGTGGACGAAATGAAGCCACAAAAGAGATTAAGTCATTGACGTTTTTGGACGGCCACGCGTTTGCGATCCTACGAACATCTTAGTGCTTCGTGATCAATTTGAAGTGGATGCCGTTGATCACGCCCTGGTCGAGGGGAGCGAGCGCAGAGAAGACGCTCTTAGAAGCATCAAAGTGCCCGAATTCGCAGCTTGCGCAGTAGTCGACAATCTTGGCCGCGACCATCTTACCGTTGTAGTGCAGGTGGACCCAGTCGCCGCAGTTGCCGTAGCCGCCGTTGTGCTTGACGGCAACAATGTGCGAAGCGTCGGTGGGGGTGGGGCCACCGCAGGCGGGGTTGTTGAGCTGGTCACCGGCGTACCAGGTGACCTTGCCCCACTTGGAGACAAAGTCGCGGCTCTCAACGTGGCGGGCCTTGCGCTCGTGCGAGCGCTGGCCGAGGGTCTGGAGGCCGGACTCGTGAGTGTCGACGACGGCGGGGGCAGCGGCGACGGCCGAGACAAGGGCAACAAGGGCGATGAGAGAGAACTTCATGGTGATGAGTGTGTCGAGATGGTGTATGTGTTGTGTAGGTGACGAAGACGGTGATGTCGAGACAGGAAGACGGTGTGTCTGTTGTATATAAAGACTCGGAAAAGAACGTGGTAGGAGATGGTGAAGCGAGCTGAAGGTAGTGCCGGACTCCTGAGTCGCAAGTTGGGGAGCTAGAGATCGTTGTAGGTGAGAGAGCGAGAGCAGGGAGGGCTGCGAAAGATGGAGGTGGAACAAGAATCTAGGGTGGTGATAGAAGGGAAACGAGGGTGGTGATGGATCGGAGATGAAACGAGAGGCGGGCGTTCCGACAAACGTGTTGTTCGAGCGAAAGACAGGTCGGGCCTTGCGAAAAAAAAAAAAAAAAAAAAGTCTCAGCGTCTTGAACCTCGAATTTGTTTTGTTGATTCGAAGGACAAAGCGTCCACTTGGGCTGTTGATGGGGACTTGCCATTCCCTTTCAGAAGCATTGAGGCGTCCAAACAAGGCGCCCATTGGTTCCTTTGACCGTGCCTGTGTCGAAGCTTGCATACATACCCACAGACACTCGTTGAACGCCTTGTCTTCGTTCCGCCTGCGTTCCTGTGATTGCGGTGCACGGCGACGTCGATACCCAAAAGGAGAAACTCCTTGATCGAGGTAGCTTCTACAAAGTTTTCTTGACTTGCAATATGGTTCTACGGCGATTGTGATTCTGGGCGCAATGTGCCTGGGGTCAGCCTGGAGAAGCCGCCGGTGTAGACACGGGAGCTCTAGTGAAAAACGAGGGGTCCTGAATCCAAGCTGCGGGATGAGCACACCATCACAGCAGAGTGTTTACTTTGTTAGCTTGAACCCCTAAGCGAAAGCCGACAAAGCTACGCTCTCGCTCTTCTCTTCTCGTATCACGTTCTGCCATGCTCGTCCGTCGAATGCGCGCAAGATTATGCTGCGAGGGACGCTCAAACGAAGGCAGAGCTGTGTAACAGCAAACCCAAGACAGAAAGTTCTGTCGAAGGTCGAACCGCTCATGGGCTGTTCATGCCGCTTCATGTTCCGCGTCGAGATCGCTCGCCCTCGCTACAAGTCAACTTTGATTCTGCTGACAGAGCACCTCAGTCCTTTGAAGCTTGACCGGCATGCGTATGCGGTGCGGAAGTGATGCGGACTCGAGTGGCAGAACATGCACGGATCGCTGGTACAGCACCAGGCTACATGCTGCATTGTACAGCCCTGCAGCCGTCTCTGGCCCCCTTGCTGGTGAAGAACAGCAAGCGATGCCGACGAAGCATGAGGAGCATCGGGCAGCATGCTTCTCCACCGAGGCTTCGGACGGCAGCTCAAGATGCTTTTCAGTACAGTAACTTAGAAGACACAGGCGATCTGCAAAAATAAAGCATGGCGGCAGCTCCGAAGCGATGCAGATCACCCGAGGATCGCCCCTTTTGACCCTAAGCGAGGGCTCTTTTCGGCAGAGGGGCGACGCAGATTTGGAAACATTACAATTTTTTTTGAGAGAAAAGCCCCTGAAAAGGTGCAATTTTGAATTCAAGAGAGCAGCTGCAGTGTTTGGCGTGTCGGTGACACCGGCAACGTGCGGTCACAGAGCGGCGGGTCGAGTCGCGGGGCAGCGGGTCAGGCGGCCAGGCGGGCGGGCGGACGGGCAAGCCGCCTGCAGGTGGCCTCTCACCCGTGAGAATTCAAATTTCGGCCCTGCTTTCTTTTGTTTGTGCTCCCATCCGTTTGAAAGCATTGACAGGAACAGCTGCAACCGAAGCTTTTTCCTGTTCTTTTTCGTGGTCGGCTCGCATCCTCCCGCATCTCTCTCAGACATCACATGCATCCACGGCTGGTGGCCACGATACAGAACGAACGATCTCTGTTGCCCGATACTGTATCATGCTACTGTCTGCTGAGAAGCGGGCAAATGCCAGTCTTGACTCATCGGCCGTCGATCCTCGAGGTCGCCGATGCTTGTTTCGGCAGGCTTCAACATCTCCTTCTGACAGGTCGGCCGTCTAGAAACGTAGCTCTTGCGCGGTGACTTGACTTCAAACTCGTTGCTCCGCGGGTCTTGACGACTCTTGCTTCACGTGCGAAGAATCATCCCGTGCGATTCGAGAGCCTCTCTCGTATGGTCACTAGTGGGGGATGTAGACGCTTGTTTCGGAGCCCAAGGCGAAGCCCGCTCTGGCTTCAAATCGGATTCGGTCCAACGTGGGCCGCGGTAGTAGCGGATTTAGCCTCCATAGCCTCTATCGGCTCCCGTCTTTCAAGAAGAACTAATTTACTTTGCGGTGCGGATCACAGCTACTTGCGGGCCATTGTCGGCGTTCGACAAGGTGGGCACGCTATCCTTTCCTCCTTCGCCCTAACGAAATCTGAATCTGAACTTGTCTTGGCGAGAGGGGCAATCGGATCTGAGACACACCCTCGATTTCTTCTAACGCCACCTTGCTCAAGCCACTAATCGAAGTTTTTCTTTCACGTTTCGACGTCGGGCTTTGGTCTTCGCAAAAGGGCCGATTCTTCTAGCTGCCCCTCCGCATCTAGACGAATCTGCTCGTGGGCAGCTTTGCGGATGTCCCGATACGATGTGGAAGGAAGGAATGTCGTGCTCGCTCAAACACAGGCAGCGCAGACCCTTGGCTGCAAGAAGGAAATTGGACCCTTGAGCGGGTTCCTGAGAATATTGACATGCCTCCAACAGTTGTGTCGACTCGAAGCAGCGAGTGTTCGACGCTCGTTCCTGTGATGTTCCTGGACAGAGCGCTTTTGAGAACTCCAGCAGCGAGCCTCTCCGCTTCGCCATCGCAACTCTTGACTCTCAGAGAGTCAGAGAGTAGGGACGAGAATCACTGGATTTGGAGACAGGTGGCAGGATGCGTTGCTCGACATGGGCACCGCGAAGCGTGGCGGAGAATCCGAAAAGCATCAAAGTTTTCATTTCGTCGGAAAAGGGCCGTCCGAAAAAAAGAGATCAAAATGGGGCACGAAAAAGAAGTCGGGCGAATCGATAGATCGCGATAAGGTTGCCATTCCCGAGCCCTCATATCGGGTCTTACCCGATCAGCTCGAAATTGACGAAATTTGCGCGAAGAATCAGAGCTGCACAGCGCGACGTGGGGGACAGCCAAAGACGTGCATTCACGACTCAAAATTTGCTCTTCTTGATTGGCCCTCTCCAGCATTTTTTTTTCTTTTTTTTTTTTTTTCGTCGTTTCCCTGGCAGACCCGAGTCAGGTTGGACAGCCGTCAGAAGAAAGCTTTCAGGAAAAAAAAAGTTTCGCACCGCACGGACAACCGCTGCTCCTGCTCCTCCACGCCTAAGAAAAGTCGTTTCGGAAGACGTCCGCATCGTGAACAAAAGTTCTTCTCACGCTCGTCCGACGTTGCTTCTTTCTGGCCTACCATCACACATATACACACACGGTCACACAATGTCTGCTTCTCAGCCCATCGCCATCCTGTCGGTCTACGACAAGACCGGTCTGCTCGACCTCGCCAAGGGCCTTCACGCTCTCGGCGTGCGTCTGCTCGGCTCCGGTGGTACCGCCAAGCTCGTCCGTGAGGCTGGTCTGCCCATCGGCGATGTTTCCGACATCACCAAGGCGCCCGAGATGCTCGGCGGTCGAGTCAAGACGCTGCACCCTGCTGTGCACGGTGGTATCCTGGCCCAGACTGGCAAGCCCTCCGATGTCGAGGACCTCAAAGCGCAGAGCATCGAGCCCATCGATGTGGTCGTCTGCAACCTCTACCCCTTCGAGGAGACCATCGCCAAGGAGCCCAAGCCCACCATCGCCCAGGCTACCGAGGAGGTCGACATCGGTGGTGTCACTCTCTTGCGCGCCGCTGCCAAGAACCACGAGCGCGTGTGGGTGCTTTCAGACCCCAAGGACTACGCCAAGTTCCTCGACAATTACGCCTCGAAGGATGCCGAGGCCGCCAAGGCCAACCGCAACGTGCTCGCTGTCAAGGCGTTCTCGCAAACTGCCCACTACGACGAGGCCATCAGCAACTACTACCGTCAGCAGTACGCCGGTCTGGCCTCCAAGTCCACGGAAGTCGTTCAGCAGCTTCCTCTACGATACGGCGCCAACCCGCACCAGAAGCCCGCTCAGGCCTTTGTCACCGCCGGCGAGATGCCCGTCAAGGCGCTCTGCGGCTCGCCAGGCTACATCAACTTCCTCGACTCGCTCAACGCCTGGGCGCTCGTCCGCGAGCTCGCCGAGGCTACCGGTCTGCCCGCTGCTGCCAGCTTCAAGCACGTCTCGCCCGCCGGTGCTGCCGTGGGTGTGCCCCTCACCGACCTCGAGGCCAAGGCGTTCTTCGTCGATGATCTCGGACAGCTCTCTGGTCTTGCTACCGCCTACGCCCGTGCACGTGGTGCGGACCGCATGTCGTCGTTCGGCGACTTTATCGGTCTCTCGCACCCGGTCGATGTGCAGACGGCCAAGATCATCTCGCGCGAGGTGAGCGACGGTGTCATCGCCCCCTCGTACGAGCCCGAGGCGCTGGAGATTCTGTCGAAAAAGAAGGGCGGCAAGTACTGCGTGCTCGAGATCGACCCGCAGTTCCAGCCGTCGGACATCGAGACGCGCACCGTCTACGGCGTCCAGCTGCAGCAGCGCCGCAACGACGTCAAGATCACCAAGGACCTCTTCACCAACATTGTCTCTGAAAACAAGACCGTGCCCGAGGGTACGCAGCTCGATCTGATGGTCGCCACGCTAGCGCTGAAGTACACGCAGAGCAACTCGGTCTGCTACGCCAAGAACGGCCAGGTGATCGGCCTGGGTGCTGGGCAGCAGTCGCGCATCCACTGCACGCGCTTGGCGGGCAGCAAGACGGACAACTTCTGGCTGCGTCAGCACCCGCGCGTGCTCAGCCTGCCGTTCAAGAAGGGCACCAAGCGACCGGAAAAGTCGAACGCCATCGATCTGTTCGTTGAAGGCACCGAGAACCTCAGCGCCGAGGAGCAGGCCGAGTGGGAGGCCGTGTTCGAGCAGGTGCCCGCCCCGCTCAGCGCCGAGGAGCGCAAGGAGCACGCCGATAAGCTTACTGGTGTCGTTTGCGCTAGTGACGCCTTCTTCCCCTTCCCGGACAACGTGCACCGCGCCAAGAGGAGCGGTGCCAGCTTCATCGTCGCGCCCGGTGGATCGGTTATGGACGATGCCTGCGTCGCTACGGCCAACAAGTACAACATGGTCGTCGTCAGGACGAACCTGCGTCTCTTCCACCACTAGATTTTCTTTCTCGCTTTCCTTTGCTTCACTCCCCTTGATTCCCCTTGGTTTCTGTTTCGCTCGCTGCCAGTTCCCCTCTTGCCCACAGCTCAACGCTTGTTTTGTATCTCTCACCTCGTCGTCTCGTTCAACATGCAGTACAGTCCTCATTGGTTTCCCGGTCAACTTTCAGGCATGTTGGATTGTGACTCTGTGCTACAATCAAGAGAGTGACTGCTAATGAGGAGGCGTAAAGTCCGGCGTCGGGTACAGCTTGCCCGGGTTGAGCAAGTTGTTCGGGTCCAATGCCAACTTGATCGCCTTCATCACGCGCACTGTGCCGGCTGGCAGCTCTCGCTCGAGATATGCGATCTTGCCCATCCCGACGCCGTGTTCGCCCGTACACGTGCCCTGGAGCTTCTGGGCGCGTTCGCAGAGGCGGCCGACGACGTCGGTGGTGATGCGCGTCTGTTCCGGGTCGTCGGCGTTGAACGGGATGAGTGCGTGGAAGTTGCCGTCGCCGGCGTGGCCTACGATTGCTGTGCCTGTGAGGCCGGATTCCTGGAAGTCTTGTTGCGATTCGCGGACTAAGCGGGGGAGGGCGGAGATGGGCACGCACACGTCCGTAGTCCACACCTTGACGCCCGGCGCGTCGTTGGTGGCAGCGACGGCCCAGAGCGCGGCTTTGCGGCCTTCCCAGATCTTGGCGGCGCGCTCTTTGTTGGTTTCGAACTCGACGCTCTCCCGCTTAGCGCCGAACTTGACCGAGGCGCGCGTGATGGCCTCTTTGGCTTCGGCGACGGCGGCCTCGCCGCCGCTGAGCTTGAAGAAGAGCGAGTCCTTTTCGTCGTATATGCGCCCGCACAGGTTGGACTCGTTGATCGAGCGGATCATCTTGTAGTCGAGCAGCTCGATGCATTGTACGGGTACGCCGGAGAGCAGGATCTCGTTCACCGTCCGCGACGCCGCCTCGACGTTGGGGAAGCTCGCCACCGCCACGGCGTCGGCAGGCATGCGCGGTGCCAGACGCACCGTCGCCTCGGTCACGATCCCCAGCGTCCCCTCGGCACCTATGATGATCTTGCCGATGTCAAAACCTGTCGAGCTCTTGCGCGCGCGTCCACCGCCACGCGTGGAGATCACCTCCCCATTAGCAAGCACGATCTTCATGTCCAAAAAGTGCTCGCCGCGCGCCGTGCCGTACCGCACGGCATTGGTGCCCGAGCAGCCCGTGCCGATCATCCCGCCGATCGTCGCGCCCGGCCCCGGATCCAGCGGGAAAAACAGCTGGTTCCCATTATCCGCGCAGTACTGGTTGATCGTCTCCCACCCGATCCCCGCTTGCACCACCATGTCGCCGTCCTCCGGGTGGAACGCCAGCACCTTATCCATGCGGCTCATGTCGATCGAGATGCCGGCGAACGGGGCGACGTAGTGTCCCTCCAAACTCGTGCCGCCGGAGAAGGGCACGATGGGCATGCGATACTTGTTCGCGATGCGCATCACCGCTTGTACGTCGGGGGTGTCGCGCACGTAGACCGCGACGGACGGCTTGGTGCCCTCGGACGAACTGCGGTGGCCGTTCGTGTCGATCCCGCGCCGCTCGAGCTCGTCTTCGTCGGTAGTGACGTGGTCGTCCCAGTTTTCGCCCTGCGAGGTGAAGTAGGCCTTGAGCTCCTCGATCGCTGCTTTGAAGTCCTGCTTGCTGCCGTAGGAGAAGGGAAGGCGCGGGTCGCTGTAGGAGTAGTCGGCGCCACGCACAGCGGCAGCGGGGCCATCGAGGCTGATCTTGCTGCTGTCGTTGCCAGCAGAGCGAGTGCTTTGACGAGCGAGGTAGAATGCGTTGGCGCCCAGACCGATGGCGAGAAGACCGAGGGCGAGGTTGCGAGTGTTCGAGGCGCTCGATGCAGATGGCTGAGTTGATGTGGTCGAAGTGGTCTGTCGACGAGCCGAGGAAGTCAGAAAGCGATGGCTAGATGCAGAGACACCACCAGAGTGGCTGCGAGCCGCGCTCAGTGCCCGCGACGAGAGGCGATGTGTTGGCGTCATGTTCGCTTTACAGCTCTTGAGCGAGATGAAGGTGATGGGTGTCGGAGGAAAAGAAGCAGGTGACGAGCAAGGCTGCTTAAGAAGGATCCAGCGAGCAAGAACCGGCGAACTCTTTTCGCGCTCAATTCGAAGCAGCTGCTTTGGCAAGAGCGTGGATGGTCAAAGTTGATGGTGGCTCGGTCGGCCAAGGAAGTTTCGGTGTTGGAAGGGAGTTGACGCCGAGTTGTTTCCCCACAGCGAAGAAATGGCCTTCCCCCGCGCTTGGAACGGCAGCTCGGCAAACAATTGCCCGTCCTCAACCAGCAACGCTCGACGGCGAATTTTTTGGTGCCCTTTCCAAACTCAGGTTGAGCCGGCCTAACAAATACGAAAAATCGCAGGTGACGGCCTCGATGTCGCCGTAAGGAAGCAAGCCTGGCCCTGTCAATGCGAGGCAGTCTTGCACTCCGCGGAAGCGAGTCAAGTCGAGCCAGAAACGATGCTCAACCTGCACACAAGAAATGCAGCTTAGCCCACAGGAGGCTGCGATAGTGACGATGGTCTGACGAATGCTGCTTGGGCATGGTATTTCGACAAACGCAGTGAGGCTGATGATGATTTTGGAAGGTGAGGTTTCGATTTTGTTGTTACTTGGATCCAGAAGCGGCCTTCTTGGCTTTCTCCTTGGCGGCCTCCTTCTGCGCCTTTTCGTAGACCCAATCGTTGAGACCACGTCGGCAACGTGCGATCTCGTAGACGTAGAATTGGAGCCGCGTGACTGTTGGAGCGTAAGTGTGCCGAGTGGAGGAGGGTCCGAGGGATATGATGGGATGTCGAGGGTTCAGCGTGGCGATAGGGAGTCGTAGTTTGAACAAAGGGGCAAGACGAAGCGTCAGAACATGCTGCTTTGTGAGGCAGGATTGGATACGAGCTAGCACAGCGAGACGTACCAAAAGTGGTGTTGAACTGAGTGTACTCGTCGGAAGCGTCGGTTCGGATCAAAGTGCCAAAGTTGAAATCGGCGACTAGATACGAAAAAGCAGTGGTCAAACAGCAGAAAGAGGACATTGTTTGTGGAGTTAGCTTGCCTGCTGCAATCTCTTGATCGGTCCCTCCGCAAAGTTCCCTCAAGTAGCTAGGATGCCAGTGCATCAACCACGAACGAATGCGCCATCGTCTACTCACCCTTGTTCTCGTATTTGTTGATAAAGACCCTCCACTTTTCCTTGCCGGCAGGGCTCTTCATGGCCTCCTCGTCGATCTTGAGTACCGACTTGGGGTCGGTGGACTCTGCAAACTCTGGGAACGAGGTCTGGAAGTCCTCGTACATCTCGTCATCGAGCCTGTTGCAGCGGGGAGAAAGCAATGTTGCGAGGCGTCAGTCAACCGTTCGCAGTGAGTCAGAAAGCACGCATTCGCTACCTGGAGCAAAGCCTTGTCATGCTTCCCAGCGACGCTACTCACTTGGTCAAACGAAGCGTCGAAGGCTTGATCTTCTCCAAGAGATTCCAGTAGGTCTGAGCGTGCTCGACACATCGCACGGCCATCTGCTTTTCGATCTCGGGCAGGTTCTGCGCCTTGTTGGCGTCGAAGGTTCCAGTCGACATGATGCTCGAGTGATGTGGATATGGTGTCGAGGGGTAAGGTGGATGATGTTAGCGAGTGAAGCTGAGGTCCCAAAAATAAAACTCGGAAGAAGGTGCGTGCACTTCAAAGTGTCAAAACTGCAAGTGCTTGCCGCTCTCAGACGGAGCCGACAAATGCTGACAAGTTGCCGTGGCCACGTCGAAGTTTTCTTCCGAGACAGCTGTCAATCTCCAAGCTCAGACGATGAGATATTTTTTTCCCAAAAAATGTTAGCTCCAGTGAACAGACAGAACAAAATCGAAAAATCGACCCGCACCGTTCAAAGTCTCCGAATGGCAGAGTGGCTTAGGCTCGGCCAAGACGCGCCGAGTTTTTTTTTTGACCCACAGAAAGCGCACAAACCCACGCTTCCCTCGTTTCGGCCAGGCGAAATGAGCTCTCGCCAGGGTCGGTGCTCACCGATTATATCTGGCAAAGGCACATCTTACAGTCCCGTTGCACTGACAAGAGCCCGCACGCCGTCAATCTTACTGCGAGCATTTCCGTACCCGAGCATCAACTCTGGCAGCCTTTGAACTGAAGCAAGAAAAACAACGTGGCAAAAAGAGGCAAAACTTCACAGCAACCTTCCCGTTTCCTGCACCTCTTCCAACTCCGATCGCACCACAAGTTTTCAGGCCAGCTATCGCCTCGTGGCAGCCACCGCTTGATCTCGTCCATCGCAAGCCTTTTTGCACTTCGACGAGCCGATCCCTCCTTGTCCGCATTCTGTCACGCGCGTGGTGCTGCAGGTCAATCTCGTTGTGCGGGTAAAAAAGTTTCTCGTCGATCTCCTTTTGTTGTTCTTCCAGGACCCCGACTACTTTCCTCTCCCACCACCATCTGGTCCCCCAGCGACGAGCATCGTACCAAGCTTTCGAGGCTATCCTTCCTCTTCCGGCATCATGTCTTTGGGCAACAGGTCCTTCTTCGCTCCTCAAGAGACGCGAGTCGAGCTCCCGCACGGCGCAAGCAGCCAGACACCAGACGTCACTCGCCCTGCCAGTCCTTCCGAGAATGACCGCGCTCCCTTTCTCAACGCTTCCACAAACGACACGCGCGAGGACGTGCGTATGGGCGCAAAAGCTATGCGCGGCGACTCCGAGAAGCCCGCTGTCGGCATCATGGCCTTGGCGCCCATCCTCAGCTACTGTGCTGCCAGCATCACCATGACCGTCGTCAACAAGTTCACCGTATCCGGTGCCGGCTTCAACATGAACCTCCTCGTTCTTCTCATTCAGTCGACTGTGGGTGTCACGTGCGTCGTCATTGCCGAGCGCGCCGGTCTTATCCAGCTCCGCGGCCTCAACTCTCGCGATGCCTGGAATTGGATGCCGCTCAGCACCATGCTTGTCTTTGTCATCTGGACCGGCAGCAAGGCGCTTCAGTACCTCAACATCTCGGTCTACACCATCTTTAAGAATCTCACCATCATTCTTATCGCGTACGGCGAGGTCATGTGGTTCGGCGGTCGTGTCACACGCATCGTGCTGTCCAGTTTCCTGCTGATGGTGTTGTCGTCCATCATCGCCGCCTGGTCCGACATTTCGAACGTCTTCACCATCGGCAACCTCTCGATGCCGCACACGCCGGACTCGATCGTCAGCGCCATGTCCAAGGACCCCTCCACGGGTGCACTCGTGCCCGTGTTCGACCCGCTCCAGGCCGAGAAGGACTCGATCAACGCGCAGATCCAGGGCGCGTCGGCCAACGACGTCATCGAGGGCTTTCAGGGCTACGGCCTGCTGTCGAGCGGGTACCTCTGGATGGCGCTCAACTGCATCTGCAGTGCGACGTACGTTTTGCTCATGCGAAAGCGCATCAAGGTCACCGGCTTCAAGGATTGGGACACCATGTACTACAACAACTTCCTCAGCATCCCCGTGCTGCTTGTCATGTCGTTTTTGGTCGAGGACTGGTCCGGCGCCAACCTGCACAAGAACTTCCCGGACGACAAGCAGGCCGGCCTCATCTTTGCTATTGTCTTCTCGGGCGCCTGCGCCATTCTCATCAGCTACACCACCGCGTGGTGCATCCGCGCTACTTCGAGTACGACGTACAGCATGGTGGGCGCGCTCAACAAGGCGCCGCTGTCGCTGAGCGGCATGGTCTTCTTCCACGACCCGCCCGTCAACTTCCCAAACGTCAGCGCGATTTTCCTCAGCTTCGTCGCCGGTCTCGTCTACGCGTTCGGCAAGAACAAGCAGGCCGAGGCGGCCAAGCTCGCCAGCAGCTCGAGTGCGAACGGCAGCTCAGGTCCAAACGGCTCCTCTTTGCCGATGCACAACTTGAACGATAGAAAGCATTGAAGGGACATCGGTAGAGTTGTCCGTAGACTTCCTTGTCATGTAAATACAACGGGCTTCAAATCATCGACGGCTTGCTTGTGATGTCGAAGATCAAGGCCGATGATATATGTAGTTCATGCTGGACACAGTGCGGTACGCGAGCTGCAGCAAAGTCGACCGAACGACCATCTGGACCTCGACAGCAAGACTGCAAGCTCTATGATCCTCCTCTGAGAGAAGAAAACTTTGATGGACGCGCGTGCTCAACTCTACTTCAATCATCAACAATCGCACAGGCAGACAGGCTTCTTGTGGGACTGCGGAAACAACTTTGATCAAACGAGCTACGAAACAGACTGTGCACGTCTTTTGTCTGCACTACAACATTCAACTAACAACATGATGATCTACTGACACGATCTCAAGCGTAGAGGTCATCGTCGCCAGCGTCGTCATTGCCGAAAGCGGCACCACCGCTTCCACCCGCTCCGCCGCCAGCACCGCCCGTCTGCGCTGGGTTCTGTCCCTCAGGGAATCGGAACGAGGTGCCGAACGAGCGTGCCGACTGGAGGTTCTGTGCAAAGAGCTCGTAGCGGCGGATGTCGCCGTCCGACACCGATCTGCGTGCGAAGCGCATGGCCTCCTCGAAGTGGGCACGCGTGATCTCGGGCACCGGGTCCTCAAAGTCCTCCTCCTCAGCAGCAGCACCGGCAGCCGCGTCCTCCTCCATCTTGACCTCACCGTCAGCGTTGGCCTCCTTGTTGGCCACACGCTCGCGCTCGCGCTTGATGTCGGCCTCGATCGACTCGCGAATGGCGAGCTTGGCGGCACGCTGACAGATCTCGGCAAGATCGGCACCAGAGAAGCCGTGCGTGTGTTTGGCGAGGAAGGAAAGGTCGACGTCCTCGGCGATGGGCGACTTCTTCAGCGTCGCCTTGAGAATGGAAAGACGCGAAGGCTCGTCGGGCAGGGGAATGTAGATGAGCTGGTCGAGACGACCAGGACGCAAGATAGCAGGGTCGATCTGGTCAGGTCGGTTGGTAGCACCAATGATGAAGACGTTCTTGCGCGAGCTGACACCGTCCATCTCGGTCAGGATCTGGTTGATGACACGGTCGCCTGCTCCTCCACCGTCACCAGACGAAGAGCCTCGCGACTTGGCGATGGCATCCAACTCGTCGAAGAACATGACACAAGGGGCGGCAGCACGCGCCTTGTCGAAGACATCTCGCACGTTGGCCTCCGACTCTCCGAACCACATGGTGAGGAGCTCGGGACCCTTGATCGAGATGAAGTTGGCCTGGCACTCGTTGGCGATGGCCTTGGCGAGCAGCGTCTTACCCGTACCAGGGGGACCGTAGAAAAGAACACCCTTGGAAGGCGCCATGCCGTACTTGAGGAACTTTTCGGGATGCTCGACGGGGTACGAGACGGTCTCCTGCAGCTCCTGCTTGACCTTGTCGAGACCACCAATGTCCTTCCAGGTGGTGGTGGGCACCTCGACGACGGTCTCGCGGAGGGCCGAAGGGTTGGAGACGCCGAGAGCAAAGCGAAAGTTCTCCATGGTGACACCGAGCGAGTCGAGCACCTCGGCATCGATCGTGTCTTCGTCGAGGTCGATGAGGTCCATCTTTTCACGGATCTGCTGCATGGCGGCCTCGGAGCAGAGCGCAGCCATGTCGGAACCGACGTAACCGTGCGTCTCGGCAGCAATCTGCTCAAGGTCGACGTCGTCGGCTAGCTTCATGTTCTTGGTGTGAATGCGCAGGATCTCGAGTCGGCCGGTGGGGTCGGGAATGCCAATGTCGACTTCACGGTCGAATCGGCCGAAGCGGCGAAGGGCAGGGTCGATCGAGTTGGGACGGTTGGTGGCGGCCATGACGACAATGTTGGAGCGCGCCTTGAGACCGTCCATGAGGGTGAGCAGCTGAGACACGACACGTCGCTCAACCTCGCCGTTGGTCTTTTCACGCTTAGGAGCGATACTGTCGATCTCATCGATGAAGATGATGGCAGGGCTGTTCTTCTCGGCCTCCTCGAAAGCCTTGCGCAGGTTGGACTCGGACTCTCCGGCCATCTTGGACATGATCTCGGGACCGTTGATGAGGAAGAAGAAGGCACCGGTCTCGTTGGCGACGGCGCGCGCCATGAGCGTCTTACCGGTACCGGGAGGACCGTACATGAGCACACCGCGCGGGGGCTTGATACCGATCGACTTGAAGAGCTGAGGGTGGCGCAGGGGCAGCTCGACCATCTCGCGGATCTGAGCCATCTGCTTGCGGCAACCACCAATGTCGTCGTAGCCGACGTCGGCGAGGTTGGACTCCTCGTCCTCGCGCTTGACGGGCTCGCCCTCGGTGTGGATGACCGTGTCCTGGGCGACAATGCAGAACTCGGCAGGGTCGGTCTCGATGACCTTGAACTCGACGGCACGCATGCCACCGCGCACGATGAAGGTGTCGCCCTTGCGCACGGGTCGGTACGCCTCGAGGAAGTAGGGCTTGAGGTAAACGTCAAAGAGGTTGCCGGTGAGACCCTCGACACTGTCGTCAAAGGGCAGAACGTGGATGCGCTTGCCGTACTTGATGTCGTGGCAGGCGTGGATGGAGATCATGTCGCCCAGCTTGACGCGCAGATTGTTTCGGGCCACCTTGTTCATTCGCACCTTTCCGTCGTCAACGGTTTCATCGGAGAGAACGATGAAGACGGAATCTTTCCGCTTCTTGCCCCTTGCCAGCACCGAGTCGCCCCTGAAAAGCCCCAACTCATCCATCTTGGCAGGACTGAGACTGATCACGGACGAATCGTCGGCCGTGGACTCCTCGACGAAGACTTTGTTGGCGCTGCGCTTCTGTCGGAGGATGGCGGTAGCGACCTCATCTTTGTCGTCGGCGGGAGGCGCCTTGGGAGCGTTGGAAGGAGTAGGATCGGACATGATTCAACGGTTGAAGTGTTGAAACAAGTGGATGATGGTGGAGAGGTTGATACAAATGGAACAGCAAATGTGAGTCTATGCGTGGCAAACTGCGCTTGTGCGCAGTCGAAATTGCGCGGCGGGCCCGATCACCGCGCGGCCTTCACGCTTCCAGCTCAGCTGTTCGTGGGCCTGAGCGCAGCTGCGCAGATGCGCGCTTTTCCTGCATGTGGAGGCTTGCGCAATTTGTTGGGAAGAAGGGCCTAACATTTAGATTTTTTTTTTTTGCTTTAAATCGACCTAACAAATCAAATTTTCGGAAAATGCAGACGCGATGGACAGGGTTCAACGCCTCGAAGCTTCGCGCTCCACGGGCTGGATTTGTCACAAACCTCCTCCATCACTCGACCATCCCATCAACACTCGCTTGCTGACGACTCAGCCTTTCCGCTATGGCCAGAACGAAAGGAATCACCTTGAGGGTCCGCAAAGCGGCCGAAGATGCAGCCGCAGACCCGAGCACCAGCATTGATGTCGCGGCAGCACCAGCCGAACCTTCCACGGGTGAACACGAGCAACCAGAAACACAGCTAGAAGACGAAGAGATGGCACCCGCCGATGCCGTACCATCTCGATCCAGAAGCTCGAGGCTCTCGAGGACCCGCTCGCACGAAGAGGCCTTTGGAGCCGCGTCATCATCCACTCGAGCCACTCCATCACGTCGCCCGCGTCGCCAAACAACCAAGCAGGAGCAGCAGGAAGACATTGAGATGGGCTCTCCACAACCATCAGCAGACGTGCAGGGCGAGGAGGATGCAAAAGCAGAGGCAGAAGAAGCAGCAGCGGCATACAACGCCTCGTATACACCGCGCAATCGTTCAACACGCACTCGCGTCAAGTCGTCCACTACACCTGTTCCTCAAACTCCATCCGCCGCATCCCGATCCAAACGAAGCCCGAGAAAAGGATCCAGGATATCCGTCGTCGGCCGACGAGGTGCTGGTCGCGCGAAAGGAACGCCAGCGGACGAGGACGATGCGGATCCGTCGGAGCAACCTGCGGGCGAGGCAGACCAGGAAGAAGACGGCGAAGCGGACGACGCCAATGCTGACGACGACGCAGAAGGAGAGGAAGGAGAGGGAGAGGGAGAAGACGACGCTGAGGATGAGGATGGCGATGCGGATGCTGACGGAGACGGCGACGGCAACGACGGTGCAGGCGTGGACGAAGAAGGACACAAGACCATCACTATCAAGGGCACCAAGTACCGTCTTGAAGCTGACGAAGAAGAAGTCATCCTCCCCGGCGACCCTGATGGCGACAAAAAGGTCGACGAAAAAGGTCGACTGCAAGGTGGTCGGCAGTACAAAGCCTACAACTTCACCTCGGACCTGCGTTCGGATCCAGAAAAGGTCTACATGCTCGCCATCGATGCAGCGCGCTCCGCAGGCTATCGAGACTCGCTCTACTTTTTCCGCCGCAATCCTCAGATCTTCAAGATCGAGCTGTTCCAGGCCGAAAAGGAAAAGCTCATCGAAGACGGTCGTCTGAGTGGACAGCTCAAGACGCGAAACGTTACCATGGTGCCCGCTCGAAACGTGTACAAGCTGCACGGAGCACGCTTCCTCATCGGCGGCAAGGCGGTGATCGACGACTACTACGAGGCCGAAGCGCGCGCCTCTGGTGTCAAGGAGGGCAAGAAGGTCGGAGGCCCGTCGACCGAGGAGCAGGAGAAGCGTCGAGAGGCCGACCGCGAGCGCGAGCGCGAACGTCCCAAGAAGAAGAGCGACACGTTCAGCTACACCACCATCGATCCGCAGGGTGATCCTGTCGTGACGCAGTTCGGAGATGCGGGTCAAGCGCCGTGGGTGCGCGCAGGCAACTGGCAGTCTCGTAAAGCAGCGCTGCAGCGTATGGACATCACCGAGGAGAACTGGATGCTCGAGATGGCTCGAAGCGTGCGCGGCATGAACACCGAACTCAACGAGACGCGCAGAGATCGTCTTTCCGCCTTCCCGCGCTTCAACCGTTACCTCGACATCGAAGATGTTGACAATGCGGAAGAAACCAAGGACGAGGTTGAGGATGGCGAAGCCGAGCCCGAAGATGATCCAGAAGCGCTCAACGACCTGCCTCCTTGGGAGCGCGAGAAGCTGCCCGCGGCCACGGCAGAAGAGCTCGAAGAGGGAAGCAAGAAGCGTCAAGCGTTGCTGCAGGACAAACTTGATGCACAGCGTCGTCGAGGTCCCCCCATCGGCGTCTACGAGCCCAACACGCATCTTCCGCATTTCAGCGTGTTGACCCAACCCACTCAGGCATCGTTCGTCAAGCTTGCCCACCGACCCGCGTACATTGACAACCAATCGCAAGCAAGGGGAGACCGAAGACCCATCTTGGGAGGCGACAAACTCGGATCGGGTGCATGGGGCATTGCGAGCGTGTCGGTCGAATGCTTGCCACCAGCTCCGTTGCCCGGTCATATCGTCGTTCCCGCTGGAGAGAGTGCTGCGTCGAAAGAGCAGGTGTGAGCGACCTCAACGCTGGTCTTTGTATTTCTAGCGACTGATCTCTTCGCAAGCGGACTTTGCTTTCACTATGCGTATCTTGATGTGAACGGATGAATGTTGTGAGCTTCTGGGCGAAGGTATGTGGCGCGGTTCGATGTTCGCCAGTCACGCTGCTTCACGGCGCTGTCGACACAAGCTCAAACCTCATAGCAGCCTCTCGTCTCACCCTTATCCTGACGATCGCAAACTTACTTGTAGTATGCCGTGATCAGTAAGAACATCGGCAAGCTCTCGAACCTGCCGAAGTCAGACCGTGCTTCGGAATCTTCCGAAGGGACAGGTTGCAGCATCACCTGACCCCACTTTCGAGTCAAGAAAAAAAAAAAAAAAAAAAAAAAAAAAAAAAAAAAAAAAATGAGCCGAACCAACACTTTTTCTTCGGTCAATTCTTCGGTGTGTTGAGTGTGATTGATCTTCCCGCCCTTCAGCTGTCCACCTCTGATCCAGGGTGCTTCCTTCACACACACCCATCGGCTTTGCTCCGACCAATCACAACCATCTCTCACGACACAGCCTCCGATTCTGCGATCAAGAAACAACCATGTCGAGCTCAGCCGAAGCGCTCGTGCTCTGCCTCTACGCGGGCGGGACCATCGGCATGGTGCGCAAGGACGCCTCGTCCGGGTTTGCGCCGTACCCCTCGTTCCTCACCGAGACGTTCCGCAGCCAGTCGCGTTTCCACGATCCGCACGGCGACTCGATCTTCTCGTGGTCCGACTCGGTCGATCGGTACAAGGCGTGGAGCGAGGCGTTCACGCGGCCTGGTTCGGGCGCCTCTACGCCGTTGAAGGGGAGCAACGCGCTGCCGACGGAGAAGGAGATTGCGAATGCGGTGGCGGAGAAGGCGGCGGTGCTGGATGTCAATGGCTCAGCGTCGTCGGTGCCGAGCAAGAAGCGCAAGAGCGAGCACGATGCGCTGACGCCATCGGCCATTCATACGCCTCTGGACCACCTGTACGCTGATACCGCGTCCCGCTCTCCCTCTGGCGCAACGTCTGCAGGCGCACCGCCATTCGGCCACCCGGTGCTCGTCCGCTCCTCCGCGCCCAAAGGCACCTCGACACACCATGCCCACTCGTCCACCCTGTCCGCCGACGGCAAGCACCTCGAGCTCCAGCTGCCCACGCTCATCACCCCCCGCAGCGGCGCCGACGGCAAACGCGTCCGCTACGCCGTGCTCGAGTACGACCCGCTGCTCGACTCGTCCGAGATGGACATCCCAGACTGGATCCGCCTCGCCAACGACATTGCGCTCAACTACCAGAACTTTGACGCGTTCATCGTGCTGCACGGCACGGACACCATGGCGTACACCGCGTCGGCGCTCAGCATGCTGCTCGAGAACCTGGGCAAGTCGGTCATTGTGACTGGTGCGCAGGTGCCGCTCTCGGAACTGCGGAATGACGCGATCGAAAACGTGCTCGGCGCACTCATGCTCGCCGGCTCGTACATCATCCCCGAAGTCGGGCTCTACTTTGCATCAACCCTGTACAGGGGCAACCGCACGAGCAAAGTGTCCAACAACGCGCTTGCGGCGTTCGACTCGCCCAACATGGCACCCCTTGCGCGGGTCGGGATCAACATCGAAGTCGCTTGGAACCTCGTTGAGCGCTCTCGGAGTGTGCGGAGCTTTCGTGCGCACAACCGCATGTCGCCGAATGTGGCGCTGCTGCGGCTGTTCCCGGGTCTGCCCACGAGCACTGTCAAGAACTTTCTGTCGCCGCCGCTGGAGGGCGTGGTGCTCGAGTCGTACGGTGCGGGCAACGCGCCGTCGCGCCAGGACCTGCTTGACGTGTTCAAGGAAGCTTCGGACCGCGGGTGCGTGATTGTGAATATCACGCAGTGCGTCCAGGGCGAGGTGTCGGCGATCTATGCCGTTGGTAAGAAGCTCGAGGCGGTCGGTGTTGTAGCGGGAGGGGACATGACGCCCGAATGCGCGCTCGCCAAGCTGTCGTACTTGCTCGCAAAGGAACTAGAGCCAGCCGAGATCCGAGAGCTCATGGGCCGGCCTCTGAGGGGCGAGCTGACAAGCAGCCGCGGTGGATCGGCCACAGTTCCACAAGAACTCACACCAGCAGGAGCGGGCCCCATCAAGGCCGACGTCAAGACGCTGCTCGCGCACATCCTGCAGAACCCGCACAAGGCGCAGACGTCCACATTCATTCCTGGCAAAAAACAGCGTACCGAGGGCCCACACGCCGAGGCGGACGGCGTAGCCTCAGCAGCCGGGTGGGACAGCTCGACGCACGAAGTCTCCGCCGCGTCGCTCGCCGTTCTGCCGTACCTCATCTACGAAGCCGCGTCCCAAAACGACCTGCCCCTCCTCCAATGGCACCTGTACGCGCTCAACCAGCTCGAGACCATCCCCGCCCTCTCGATCGACGAAGAACACTTCCACCCATCCACACTCAACCCAGCCTCCGCCTCCGCCTCCACCGGCGACTCCGCAGCCACATCGCTCGCCGACGCCAAGCCGCACTCCACCACGCCGCTCGAGAAGCTGCAGCCGCTGCACATCGCCAGCGCCAAGGGGTTCACTGCAGTGGTCGAGCAGCTGCTGCAGGCCGGGTGCAGCGTGCATGCGCGCCATGTGGCTAGTGGGCATTCGCCGTTGTTCCTGGCGTGCAAGAATGGCAATGTGAATACGGCGAGGTTGCTGCGCGATGCCGGGGCGCATTTGAAGGAGGACGAGGTGCGGCTGGCGAGGTTTTTGGTGGGCAGCCAGGAGGAGAGGCGCGAAGGCGCCGCGGCGGCGGCAGAGACGAAGGATGAGAGGTCCATCTGGGAGCTGGCCGGGGTCTCGTTTGCGTAGAGCATCAACAACAGGACATTCGTAGAGTCACGGTTCATAGACAGCTCTTGCTCGATCAAACAACATCAATTCGCATTGCAGAACCCACATTCACGACCAGGTATCATTTTGCGAGCTGTAGCGATGACGACCAGCATCACTGCTTGGCGAGCTTCAAAACAGCCGGGTTGTTGACCACAGCCACGCCATCGGCCGACCTGCCTTGTTCCAACTTGAACGTCTTGGGCGGCTCCTCAGCCAAGCCCTGGCTCTTGAGCGCCTGCGGGCCCAGCTGTGCAGCTTTCACCATCGCTTTCGCCACATCAGTCACGGGAGCCTGGATATTATCCGACACCTTGCCGAGCAGGCCAACAATCGGTTCGGCGATGCGCTCGAGGAAGCGGCTTTCGGGGCGCTGAGCGTTCTGCAGGAAGCCGGGGCGCATCAGGATCGTGTTCGGGTACACACACGCGAGCCCCTCCTCCGTCAACCCCTTGCTCTTGAGGTAGGGGAAGAGCGAGGTGCTCGAGGAGCTGCCGCTGGAGCAGTACACGAGCGTTGCCGGTGAAGTGGCGTGGAACAGCGCGCGGGCCGAGGCGAGGACGTAGCCGCGGTCGATCTTTTCGAACGCCGCCATCGAGCCGGCTGCGGCGCGCGTGGTGCCCATCGTGATATACACTGCAGACGCAGGCGGGATCGAGGACAGCTTGGCGGTTTCCGCCGCATCGCCATCGTGAATCTTTTCAAAGTCGACGAGGATCTCCTTGAACTCGACGTTGGCGGAGATGGCGGGCGGCGACGGGTGCGCTCGCCGAGCAAACGAGTGGACCGTCGAGTAGGGCGAGGTTTCGGACACCAGCAGCGACAGCAGAGGCTTGCCTACCGCCCCCGATGCGCCCAGGCTGTTACAGTGTGAGAAAAAGATCGGTTCAGCTCTTCTCTCCTTGCTTCGTTCTACACTTGCATCGATGCTGGAAGCTCGCACTTACATTACCGCAGTGCCTTTGCCACCGGCGTTTGCTGCAACGTTCGACGTCATGGTGTTTACTTTGCTGCTGTGGTCCTGGAGTTGGTGGTGCAGTTCGTGGATGATGGTCGAGAGGGAAAGCGAGTGAAGGAGAAGGGTGTGGAGGTTGAAGCTCTTGTATACGTGGGCACGCCGAGCTGACCTTTTTTTTTGACTCGCTGCCATGCGCTGGACCCTGTGTGAAAGCGCCAACACCGCTGGCCCGTGTGAACCTCGGCCAGCCACCACCACCACTTTGCCCTGCGCCAGCCATCCTTACCTTACCCTCTTACGATCGCAACAAAGGCCACACACTCTCTCTCATCACGTCCCACAAACGGATCGACGTTTGACTGTTTTGAGATTACGCTTTCAGCACCGGCACAAAAAGCCCACCATGCTCGACTGACTAGCCTTACCAACCGAACAATCAAAGGACCTCCGAAACCGCATACATGAAAGCTAGCCGCCACGCCTAAACAAAAGCCTACGAGACCGAAACGAGAAAAAAGTGTACACTAGAGACAAGAAAAAAGACCCCTCGGAACCGGAGATGCTGCTGCTGCTGCTGCTGCTGCTGCTGCTGCTGTCACTGCTCGCCCTGCTGCTCTACTTCTTGAGAGTGCCCATGACACGAGCGGGCGTGGCCATCTCAATGTGGAAGTCGTCGGCAGGGTGACGGTAAAGACCGGCCTTGAGACGCTTCTGGTCAATGTGGTGACCAATGAAACCGATCGATCGGCCGAGCGTGAAAATACCGTTGAGGAAACCGTAGCTGAGGTAGTCGCGCGCCTCCTCGATGGTGAAGGCACCCGAGTCACGCAGCAAGTCGACAAAGCAGACAGCAAGGCATCCGTCGACGTTGAGAATCAGCGTGTCCTTCTTGGCGGTCGTCACCTTCTCGACGGCGAGCGCGTAGTCGAGCATCTTGTGCGAGGGGAAGTTCTTCTGCACAAACTCCTTGACCACCTGCACACGGTAGTCCGGGTTCGAGACCGACTTGATCTTGTGGCCGATACCGGGGATCAGCTTGTTTCCCTTGCGCATGCTGTCGACAAATTCGCGCGCCGTCATGCCGCGGTCGTAGGCGGCCGAGAACTCGGTGGCAGCGTCGTCCAGAGCACCACCGAAGCGATCACCGATGGTCAGCAGACCCGAGACGAGCGACGAGATGAGGTCCTTACCGGCACGCGAGGTGATGATGGTGTTCATGGCACCCGACACGGCGGGACCGTGGTCGGCGGTGAGCATGAGCGCCATCTCGATGAACTTGGTGCAGTAGTCGGGCAGGCGGCGCTTGAACCACAGCAGCGAGATGACACCGCCGATGCCCATGCCGGACTCGAACACCTCCGAGATCTTGACACCCGAGTACATGAGCTCCGAACCGCGCTCGTCCGAGATGGTCGAGATGAAGGCGGCGGGCTTACGGACCATGCCGAGCTCCTGGGCCCACTTGTAGTCGACGGGGATGGCGGGAGCAGGGCGCTCGGGCTTGGGCTGGATGGTGCCGGAAGCGACGAGCTTGTTGTACACCTCACGGATGACAGCGGGCAGGTCCTCAAAGGTGTCGGGGACGATGAAGCCGGCGGCCTTCATGGCGGCGTTCTTGGCCGAGGCCGTCTCCATGTCGCTGTTGGCCATGGAACCGGCGTGGCCGAACTGCACCTCGGTAGTGAACATCTTGGCGCAGGTGCCGATGGCCCAGGCAACGATGGGCTTCTTGATGGTGCCCTTCTTGACGGCCTCAATAACACGGTACTCCTCAATACCACCGACCTCACCGAGGAGGACGAGCATCTTGCACTCGGGGTCCTGCTCGTAGCGGAGCAGGTGGTCGATGAACGTGGTGCCGGGGTAGCGGTCACCGCCGATGGCGATACCCTCGTAGGTGCCGTTGGTGGTGATCGAGAGGATGTTGTTGAGCTCGTTGGACATACCACCGGACTTGGAGACGTAACCGACGGAGCCGGGGCGGTAGAGCTTGGACGAGAGAATGTTGTCCATCATACCACCCGAGTTGCCGATACGGAAGCAGCCGGGCTTGATACCACCGACGGTGGCAGGGCCGATGATGAGGACGCCGGCCTTCTCGGCGCGGTGGAGAATCTCACGGGCGTGACGCTCGGGCACACCCTCGGCGATGAGGGCGAGAGCGCGGATCTGGGGGCACTCGAGCACCTCGAGCGTGGACGAGTAGACGGATCGGCTCGAGGCAAAGTTGACGACAACGTCAGCGTCGGGGTGCTTGGCGACGGCCTCCTTGATGCTCGTGTAGACGGGGAGGAGCGTCTCCTTGGTGCCCCAGTAGAACTTCTGGATGTGGTGGCCACCGAAGGGGTAGATCATGGCAGCAACCGAGGGAGTCTTGCGGCCGCACGAAAAGTCAAAGTCGAGCATGCCCTGGATGGCACGGGGCTGCAGACCGAAGACGAGCGAGCGCGTGTTGGCGTCGAAGGGACGGTAGGCAGGACGCTCGCCGGTGGCGGAGCCAGCACCAAAGTGGACGATCTGGTCCTGGGGCTGGACACGCTCGCCCGTGGCGTGGTCGACGGTGCCGATCGCCTTGTCCTCGGCTTTGGCGCCGTTGGCGGCACCGCGGTTGGGGGTGGCAGCGCCCGAGGGCAGAGCGTTCTGCTGCTGCGAGGCGAGCGTGACCTCCTCGAACGTCTTGACGCCGAGCGCGAGGGGCACAATGTCCGTGATGTGGGTCTCGGGGCCAAAGACCTGGATCTCGACGCCGAGGTCCTCACCGAGAAGGCGCATGGCCTTGAGACCCTCCTGGTAGTTGGGGCCACCACGACGCACAAAGATGCGGACGCCGTGCTTGGCGAGCGCGAGCTTGTACTCCTTGAGGGCACGGATGATGCCCTTGAACGTGGAAGCGACGTTGGTAAAGTTGGCGATACCACCACCGATGATGAGCAGCTTGCCCTGCGGGTTGACCTCGCCGCGGGTCATGAGGTCGAGCAGCGTCTTGGCGTACTCGAAGGTCTGGCCCTCGGAGGGAGCACCCGAGTACTCACCGTAGTTGGCGAGCTCGTGGGCGTAACCGTGGGCAGCGATGGCGTCCGAGTAGACGACGGAAGCACCACCACCAGCGACCATGGTCCAGATGCGGCCGGTAGGGTTGAGCACGGTGAGCTTGAGCGAGGCACCGGTACCGGCGTCGAGCTTGGCGATGTAGGCCTCCTCCTTGGTCAGGTCACGACCGAACGGCGCGGGCCAGTACATGGGCGGGCCGCGGTCCTCGCCCTTGCTGCTCGAGGCGCCAGCGGCAGCACCGAGGTAGATCGAGGGGTCACGGGCGATGGCCCACTTGGGGCCGCAGATGAAGTCGGCGGTCTGGTCGAGCTTGGCAGCCATGTCGAGGTAGGCAATCTGGCCGTCGTCGGTGGCGACGAGAGGGTTGATCTCGAGGTAGGCAAAGTGGAGGTCGACGTAGACCGAGTAGAGGCGGATCAGGAAATCGGTGAGGACCTCGCGCTTGGCAGCGGGGATACCGCCGAGGAGCGTGCTGGTCCACTGCTCGCGCTTGGGGAAGGGAGCCGCAGGGTCGGCGGGGATGAGCAGCTTGAGCGCCTTGGCGTCGACATCGCCGACGTCGACACCACCCTCGTGGGTGAAGAGGATCCAGTCGCCCTCTCGCGCCGAGTTGATGCAGACGTAGAACTCGGTGTCAGCGGGGTGAGGGCAGAAGGGCTCGACGATGAAGTTGTTGAGGGTACCGGTGACCGACTCGACCTTCTGCGCCTTGCCGGCACGCTCCTGGATCCAAGTCTTTGCGTCGGCCCAGTCGCAGTTGAGCTTGAGCAGACCGGCTTTTCCACGACGCTTGATGAGCTGGTCTGGCTTGGCGACGAGCTTGGACGACTGCACCCACGCTGGGAGCTGCGAGGCGTCTGTGATGGTGTTGGTGGCGGGGTCCCAGGCGATCTGGGCGACCTTGGGGGCAGGGGCGACAAAGTCGGCGTTGACCTTGAGGTCGGCGTGGGCCAGAGGCGATCGAGGCAACCAGTAGTTGACCAGGAGCTTGGCGTCAAACTCGCGAATGGCTGTGCAAAGAAAGCGAAAGAAAGGTCAGTCCAGGTTGCTCGTGGCTCGACATAGGCTCCCTACGAGAGTTTTGAGCTCGCAAAGCCTTGAAGCGAGTCCACTTGAGACCCAAGCTGCAGGCTTCGACTCCAGCTTCAAAGAGGCGGATTTCTCTGCTCTCCTTTCTTGCAAAGAAGCAGCAAAAGCTGCCCGAATCTAGCTCCAAAAACGTACCTTTAGAAGACATGATGAGCGAACGAGATCAGAGGTATATGCGGGAACCGAAGATTGTAGCTTTGCGCAACGATGGCGGGAGAGCTCGTCTGGTGCAAAGGCGGAGAGGAAGAGGCGATGTACGGCGACGACGACGATGAGTAAAGGCTAGATACTCAAAGGACGACGGATGGTGACTCGCGAGAACGGATTGACTGGCAATCGGTTGAGGTGTGTGGGAGAAGAGGGAGAAAGAGAGATAGACAACAGCGGAGGAGAGGTGTGTGTGTATGAGGGATGGTGGTGGTGATGGGAGATGAAGACCGATGTCCAGATGAGAAGACGAGGAGGCGAAACTGCGCACAGGCACACACGCTAACTTTGCCAGAAGGCAGGTTGACAGACAGGTTGCGAGACGCTGGCTTGGCTCAACTTGGCCAAAGGGAAGATCAGGCGAGAGCGAGACAGGAAGTCAACTGACACTCACTCACTCGCTCGCTCGCTTGCTTCGGTTGTGAGCCCAACAAGAAGATGACATGCATGCAACTCAACTCAAGAAAGCGCGTTTCAGAGAGAAAAACAAAAATCCAAAGAGGCGAGGGAACGGGCCACAGAGCTCTGTTCTGTTTTCTTCCTGTCAAAAAAAAAAAAGCGCAGACCAACACAGGTTTCCGGTTACGAATGGCGGCGCCACTCTGCTGCATTCGGCGTGTCGAGTCCAACAATGGTTTTTAATCACAGCCCCAAGCATTGCGGTGTGCTGTGCCAAAAACTCACCAGAAGAAAATTGGAAAATAAATAAATTATTTTTCGCGTTGAAAGCCACATCTGGCTCGACAAAGAAGACCTGAGAAGGATCCTCCTTTGACCTTTCGGAAGACTGAAGCTCGCGTGGGAAAGTGCTTCAGCCAAGCTGTGCCTTTGATCATGTGGACCTTTTTTTTTTTTTTTTTTTTTTTTTTTCTGCTGCGAAATCGATTATTTTCCGGTCTTCTCGCCTCCCAAATTTGTGGACTAAATTAGCTGTGGTACACTTCCTTTGTCGCCTTCAGACTCGGCACGGAGCATGGTGATGACCAGAAGTCCATCCAGTAACGTTACATTGAAGTCGCTCTGTAGGTAGCGATGGAATGCTGTCTCCGCTGACAGCGAGAGACGACGGGCGTGCGAGGTCAGATGGGGTCTTGTGCGTAGAGATCAGCCCACCTTTCTCGAGACCCAAGCCCCAACGAATGAGAAGCACCCGATCAACCTGTTCGCTGCACCACCGATTTGAGCCTCGGAGTTGGATGAGGAAAACGCTTCCTGCGTAGATTGCCGTGACGCGGCGCCAGCAGCAGCACCAATAGCAGCAGCAGCAGCATCCAGCACCTCTATCCGGGTTGTCCATTCCTACAGTAGCATGTTCATAGCCACATCTCGTCGGTCGGTTTGCGACGGAGAGCGAGTGTGGCCTGATCTGCTGTTGAGAAGCGAATGTCGCTGTTGCTGCTGCTTTCGCACCATGCAGGGCCTGCATAGCCTTGCTCTGACTCGTCGAAGACACACACACATCTCTGCCACGGCAGATTCTCTCTACACACGCCACACGACCTGCCCATCGTGACCCGAAGAGCGCCCACTCTGCATTGCCACGGCGCGTTTCCGAGACCCACGCTGAAACCGATCAACCACAAAGCATCTCGCTCCTCATTCTTGTCTCTCAGCGTATGCACAGCGTCTTTGACTGTTCGTGATCCTCATCGCTGATTCTTGACACGGCACCACTCCCAGACGAGCCGATATCTGTGAAAAAGCAAGCAGCTCGACGAAGCGAAACATCACTAGAGGGCTTTGCCGACGCGATTAGGGTCCTTTCTTTTATTCGTTAAAAAAATGAGGATCTGCATCGCAGGTGCGTGTCCAACCTCTCGAAGAGCTGATTTTGGGGCGATCTTTTTGGGTCGCTGCCGGTGGAGCTCAGAAAATTAAAAAAAAATAAATTAAAAAAAAAAAGAGCGGAAAGTTTTTGGGACAGCGTCGAAGAAAGGCGATACGCGCGTGGTGCAGCGCTCCAGAGTTGGCCGCGTATCGTCGTTGTGGGTGAGAAGAAATCGATTGAAATCGATACACAGTTCGAGGCGCTTTGCATTTTCCTGAATTTGTTAAGTCATTGCAATGCCATTCTCGGAAGTCGGGGCAGACCGCGCGTCGTCGGAAGAAAGCGTACAAAGACCAACACTTTCACTCCACTCCAGCTGACCACACCGTCTACAGAGCCGTGACATCCTTTGCAGAACGCTAAGTCCCCCTTTAGATCCTCGACATATCTTGCAGAGCCCTGCCATCACTTGCCAGAGCCCTTTCATCCTTCGCAACACGACGATGATGACCGCAACCCCTCCCACCACCACCACCGGCGGCCTCCCGGCCATCCAAATCGACGTCACTCCCGTCCCCACCACCTCATCCCCCGTCCTTCCTACCGCCACCCACACGACCACCATCAACGGCATCCCCACCACGATCATCGCGCAATCCTTCGCCGACCGCATCTTCATCACCATCACGCAGCTCGGCAAGTTCGGCTGCCTTTACCAGGCCACCACCTCCTCCAATCCCGCTGCGACCTTCGACGATGCCTCCACTGCTGCTGGCGAAGTGGGCAAGCTGCCGCCGCCGCTAGCGTCGACCGCAGTGAGCAAGCTCGTCGGCACCGAGCCGGGCCCGGAGTACACCGCGCTGTACCAGCTGTACGTCGCGCAGATCGCGAGTATTGTTAAGCACAGCGCGGGCGGTGAGGAGAGGCCACTGGTTGTATCGCTCGCGCTGAAGCCGGTGAGGAGGGCGGCGGGAGAGGAGGAGGCGGACGTTGAGGAGGCGGATGCGTGGCTGCTCACGAGCGAGGACGAGAGGAGGCGCTTCATCGCTGTCATGGACGCGGTGCAGAGGTGCAGAGTCTGGTGAAATGGTGAGGTGGATTCTGCATTGACATGCTGAGAAGGTATCGAAGTGCGGGGATATACAAAGTTTGCAACCGTCAAAATACCGACCGCCGTGCTCGTGCGCTGCTCGATGCTGGCGGATCCCGTCTCCTCCTCGTCGACGAGCCGCGTCCAAACCCAGCAAAGTTGCCGTCGTCGTCGTCCTTGTCGCCCCCACCGCTGCCATCGTCATCATCGCCATCGCTATCGATTAGCATGGTCGACACACGCGCTGGCACGCGCTTCTTTCGACTGGCCGCCATCGATGCGCTCGAAGGCGTCGCCATCTCGTCGTCGCTATCCTGCACCAGCGCAGCGGGTCTCTTGCGTCCACGAACAGCCGATCCAGCGGTAGTCGAGCTTTTACTGCCTCCAGCTCGTTGCGAACGAGCTCCGTGCCGTCTTTCGAGCATCGTCGTCATGTCGGCTTCATCTTCGGACTGCATCGAGTCCAAGCCGTCCAGGCCCAGGTCGACGGCGGTGTCCTCGACCGAAGCTGTGTCCAACGCGACTCGGGCTCGAGGTGCGGCTTTGCCTCGCGGTGCTTGGATCGACTCGCTCTCGTCGTCCGACACGAGTCTCTGCCTGCCTGCAGTCCTCGACGATCGTCCTATGCCCCGCGAAGTGGCCAGGGTGTCTGCCGCTGGAACGGAAGCGCCCTCCTGCTCCTCCCAGTACGATTGACCCAAGCCGTAGTCGTTGCTCTCCGGCAGCGTCAATGCGATCTGCGGTTTCGATGCGGCGTGCTTGGCTGCAGCAGCTCTGCCCGAAATCACCACAGCGCCTTTAGGGCGAAACTTTTTAAAATTGGGCAAGTCGCCCGCTGATGGCCGCGACTCCTGCGCTCCGTCGGCCACCTTCTTTCGCACCAAAGGCACAAAGTCAACCTGTACAAAGTTGCCGCGGACGTGAATGCGCAGCTCCTCCTCCGCCATCTGCTTGAACGCTTCGTAGTCTTCGTCAATGTAACCGGCATTGGAGCCCTGCTTCTGCTTCTGTGCACCCTGGCCCGATCGCGAGCCAATAAAACGATCGAGCGAGCCTGCAGCAGCCTGTGAGCCCGGCTTTGCAATCTGGAGGCGATTGAACTCGACGTCAAAGTCGTCCATCTTCTTGCCCTTAGCTCGCTGGGTGTTGAGCGCTTGCAGGAACTGAGGCTCCGAGTCGGGTTGAGCGCCATTCGACAAGCCTGCGTTTTCGTTGGTGGTGTCGGCGCGAACGATGCGTGCCGGCTCTGGGTGATGCGGCTGATTTGCGCCAGGCTCGCTGTACTCTTCGGGAGGTGGATGATCTGTGCGCGGTCTCTTGGACGCCGGGCTTCGAGTCGCAGCATCGTTGTGCTCAATCTGGTCGGCGTCGGATGCCTGACGTTGCGGCGGTGACTTTCTCTTGTTGCCATTGGCCTGACTCGCTTCCAGCCCTTGCGTCTGGACGATCGACTCGATCTGGGCCCGGTCCTCTTCGTCCAAGTCCATTCTGTAGCGTCTGCTTCTCGGCACGGCTCCACCGATGGCTATACTGCCGCCGTTGAGATTGTCATCTGCCATCGAACCAGACCCGTCGCCTGCTTCCGCTGCAGCGCTACCTTCAGTTTGGAGGATGGCATCAAAGATGTCGGACCGGCGAGCGTTGGCACGACTGGCACCGGTACGTCTTGTCAGTCCACTGCGCTCTGCGCGAAAGAGCTGTGAGGAGGGGTCGGCGGTGGCAGGATTGCCAGCCAGCGCCTTGCTGGGGCCTTCATCGGCCTGTTTCGCGTTCAGTCCAGTTTCCGGCACCATCTCTGCATCCGCTTCTTCGACGTGTTCGGCAGGCTTGCGTGTTCGACGAGTCAGAGGTCTCCTCGATGATTCGCCCGAAGTATTGGAGGGCTCCGCGATAGCAATAGGTGGCTGCTCTGCTGCATGCGCGACTGGACTGACCCTGCTCGTCTCGTCTACAGTTGCAGGAGCTGGCGGCGCGGGCGTCTGGTCAGGAACACGCTCGACTGCGGTCACATCAGCCTCAGCAACCTGCTGAGTGGTTGACGGCTGAGTGTTTGAAGGTGCAGCCTCCGCAGCATGGCCTGCCTCCTCCTGCCCATCCGACATATTGGGAATCGAATTGAGATGCGCCCGAACATCAGCCGCGAACACAGCATTCGTGATAGCGTGAAACCCGGTCGGCATAGCGATGCGCAGATTCGTACACGCAATCGTGCACGCATCCTTCCACGGCGTGTGATCGTGTACAGCACCCACAAGCACCACAAGCCCCTCATCCGGCGCTTCGCTGCGCGCCTTGCTGCCGCTGTTGCGCCAGTACGAAAGGGCGCTGTTCTTGTACGGCATGAGCAGTTGTGCAAAGTCGGCCTTGGTCTGCAGATTCTCCGCCTGAGGATTGTGCGTGAAAACATGAGCACCGGCTACGGAGAGGATGCTCTTGTAGATGGCGAGTTCGGACTCTTCGTTGGGCAGAGCGAACAAGACACAAGTGGTGCCTCTGAGCATGTAGGTGCGGCGTTCTTGTGGCAGCAGTTTCTGCTGCATATCGGGAAGGTCGCTGAGCTCCTGCTGGTCGAAGCCGGGCTGGTAGGCGGCGAAATCAAGCTCCTCGAAGGAAGTCTCGAGCGAAACGGGGTCATGACGGGGCAGCTCTGCTCTGCGAAACAGTTCCTGGAAATACTCGATGGTGACGATGGGGCGTGCTTGCAGTAGAGCACATAGCACCGACTCGGTGGGTTTGACCTGTGCCAGACAGAGATGCGTGTATCCATGGCGCCATCGCGACTTGGCGGGGGAGAGGTGGATGCCGAGCTGAAGCGCCGATTTGCGCATGGGCGAGATGGCGGTCTCCTTGATCCTGGCGGCAAAGCAGACGGCCACGGGCTTCCAGACGAGACGCAGAGAGATGGTGGTGGTGAGCGCAAAAGAGTCGCCGTCGGAGAGCGGATGGTCTTGATCGGCAGGCACCTGCACTTCCGTTGGCTCAGCGGTCGACGCTCTGCGAGACGAGTCTGGCTGTTGAGTTACGCCAAAGGTCTTTCTGCTCTTGTTGGCTTCGAAGCGGATGGTGACGCGAGGCCGTAGAGCGACATTGTTGTGGAAGGCAGAGGGATCGGAGACGGTCGCCACCTGGCTCGCGATGGTGTCCTCGGATGCGACGGTGATGTGACACGAGGTGCGCGATACGAACTTGCTGTCGATGACAATGTCGGCTGGGATCTTGCGACCGAGGGTATAAGTTTGGCCGTATTTGAGCACCTTGCTCAGCTCCTGCCGGCTGTCTTCGGCGAAGCGACCTTGCAGCAGCCACATCAGGGCGAGTTGTGCGTATAAGCCATGAAAGAGATGGCAAAGGATCAAGGTGGCGAGCGTGTTGGCCGGCAAGCAAGCAGGGCTGACTGACAGTTGAATGGACCCTTTCCTTCTCGCTCTTAAGTTAGAAGGGAAAAGCTGAGCTTCAAGTGTTACTTTTCTCTCCTCTGCAAGCGAAGCGAAGGCGCGCGGTCGGTCGAAGGCTTCTCGTGATGTGGATCTTGTTGCCCGATTGGAGAGAGGACTGGAGCCGATCTGAGTCTTGCTCAACAACCCCGCCGCCGCTCGAGCCAAGTTGAAGGAGACAGGGTGACAAGGTGAGGGGTGACTCTGAGAGGCGCGAATTTTGAATTTTATGCCGTGTGCTGCCACGCAAGCCAAGACCGAAATCAACACTCTCTCGGCCTGCTGACACTGAATGAGGCACACACAGAGAGACAGAGTACACAACCTTCTAGATCCCGCGTCTGTGCATGCCTTCTTCCTCTCACCGATTACCACTTCTTCTTTTCACCCTACAGTCAACCATCGACCCTAACTCGCAGCCAGCAATTATCGCAATACTTGACACAGCGCGCATCGCACAGCATGTACAATCACCACTCGCAAGGCCGGTACGGCTCTGGATCGAGGTCGTCCGCATCCGCCTCGGACTCGATAGCACCGCAGGGTGCGCTCGGAGCTTTGGCAGATTGGGCGGCGCGCAACTTGGATCCCGAGATGCAGACCTCACCTGTGTCCGTCTACGTCGAGCGATGCTGTCATCCAGCTTTGAGCCAGCCCAATTTGGCGCTCAACCTCGAGCTCGCCGACTACGTCAACCAGAAGAAAGCCAACACGCCGCGCGAAGCTGCGTTCGAGACGGTGCGCAAGGTCAACTCACGCAATCCGCATGTCGGCATGCTCGGCTTGGCGCTGCTCGATATCCTTGTCAAGAACTGCGGCTATCCGTTGCATCTGCAGATTGCGACCAAGGAGTTTTTGAACGAGATGGTCAAGCGGTTCCCCGAACGGCCGCCCGTGTTCCCGTCGCCGGTGCAGAGCAAGATCCTGCAGCTCATTCACGAGTGGAAGCTCACCCTGTGCGTCACGAGCAAGCATCGCGAGGATCTGGTGCATATCCGCGACATGCATCGCCTGCTCACTTATAAGGGATACCGCTTCCCCACCGTCGACTCGCGCGCGGCGAGTGTGATGAACTCGGACAACAACCTCAAGTCGCCCGAGGAGCTCGAGGAGGAGGACCGCGCCGCCCAGGGCGCCAAGCTGCAAGAACTCATCCGACGCGGCACCCCCAAGGACCTCGCACAGGCACAAGAGTTGATGAAGATCATGTCCGGCGCCGAACCGGAGAACAAGCCCGACTACACAAAGCAGACGCGCAGAGAGCTCGACAAGGTGCAGTCGCGTGCGATTTTGCTCAATGACATGCTCAACAATGCGAAGGAGGGCGAGAAGTTTGCGCAGGGCGATGCGTACGACCAGATCGCGAGTCATCTGCGCAGCGTCCAGCCACGCATTCAGAAATGGATTGGCGATGTCGAGGAGAGCAGCGGCAGCGCGGATGGGGCAGCAGGCGCGGCGGATAACATGGATCGGCTGCTGTTGGTCAACGATCTCATCAACCAGGTCGTCGAGCGCTACAAGCAGTTCACCAAGGGCAACTACGCCGCGCAGGCGCACATTGACCCCAGCATCGACCCGAGCAAAGGTGGCGCGGATGCGGTGCCAACAGCCAAGATTACGGATTTGATTAGCTTTGATGACGATCAGCAGCCGACATCGCAGTCGACATCGCAGTCGACATCGCAGTCGGGGCAAGGTGCGGACTCGGGTAGCATCATGGACGACTTTGCGTCGCTGACGTTTGACGATGCGCCAGCGGCGAAGCCTGCGCCGGCTCCTGCAGCAGCGACAGGGTTGGGCGGTTTGCCAGCGGATCTGTTCTCGAACGACAGCGGCTCGTCGACGCCGCGATCGAATGCGACGGGCACGCCGTCCAACCCGGGTTCGGGTCTAGGCAACTGGGGCGCGCTCCAGCTCCCCACCACCGCAACCTCGACGTCCACCTCGCCGCGCATCCCGCAAACCCAGCCTGCGCAATCTCAAAGTCAGAGCTTGTTCGACATGCCCGCACTCACGCCCTCTTCGAACGCAGCCGGCTCGACCAATGGTAAACAGCAGACGCAACAGCAGCAGCAGCAGAAGGCAAATTCGAACGATCCATTCGCAGACCTCGACGCCATGTTCAAGTAGAAACGGCTCGTCGCATATTTTTATCCAATCATTCGCATCAGCCTTTCGTCGAGCTTTCAGTGACAATTGTGCGGAAGCGTGACTTTGAGAAAACTTAGGTGTGCTTAAAGTACAAATGGAGCTGTGCGTGGGTCAAAAAAGACATGAGCATTCAGTCGAGCGGGGCACGAGTAATCAGTCGAGCGAGATGGCGGCGTCCGGGTTGGAGCCGTCCTGGACAACCTTTTGCTTCTTCTCATCCGCTGCTGGACCGGAAGGCTGCTCGGTGTCCGAGTGCGGGCGCTTCTTGCCTGCGACGCTGGCCGTTTCGTTCGTCGACGTTGAGGCTTCGGCAGAGAACGCGGCTTCGTCCACCACGTCAAAGTCGTCATCGTCGCTGTCGGCCTTTGCTGCCGCGGACTCTTCGACAAACCTCTTCTGCGGTTTCGACACGTTGGCTGCGAGGATCTTGATCGGCTCTGCCTGCTCCTCTTTGGCCACCGAAATGTCAATCTCGACGACCTGCAACTTCATATCTTCATCCTGGACGGTGAGCATCGATCCGTTCTGCAGCCCGATCTCGGCGAGGCTCTTCTCCAAAAAGTCATCGAACTCCGGATCAAAGATGATGTTCGAGCCATTGTACACGACCAGCTCTTCGTCTACCAGCCCTAGCGCCCCCTTCGCGACCACATCCAGCACCTGCGCCAGCGTCACCGTCTCCAGACTCTGCACCGAAATGGGAAGGTACATGTCGCGACAAACGCCGCACTTGGGGTTGGGTGTGGAGAGAGGGAAGCTGGCAATGTAGCGGTCGGAGCCGCGCATGAGCGTGATGTTGCGCGCCTTGTCCCAGGCGCCGCGCAGAACGTGCAAGGCTTGCAGCACGAGCTGGCCCGCGATGATGGCGTTTGTCGACGCGATGGCTGGGATGATGTTGCCGGCCATCTGTTTGACCTGGAAGCGCGTCTTGCGCTCGATGTGGTAGACGAGCGAGCGCAAGTTGGACGAGGCCGTGACAAAGTCGAGCGCATCGTCGTCGTCCTTGTCGAACGAGAGCGGGTTGGAAAGGTCGGCGGCGGCGCGGACGGCGAGGGCCGCTGCGCTCGAGAGGAAGAGCTCGACGTTGTCCTTCAAGCTGAGCGTGCGTTGATCTTTGAGGGTTGAGGCTGACGTGCTTGCGGCGTCGGATGCGGAAGTCGAGGCGGCAGAAGCTTCTGCCGATTCGGCGTTGCCTTCGTGCGCAGAGATGCCGTTGACCGCGTCCTGAAAGACAAGCGGAACAGGCCTGACGGGGCGATGCGTCCACATCTCCTCCATCCCTAGCAGACGCTCAATGTCGTTCTTGTAGACCTTGTTGAAAATCCTCTCCACCACGTCACGCACGGTCTGCTGGTCGCCCTGCTTGGCTGCGTTGACCAATGAAGCGCGGATGTCGCGCATCTCGCGAGCCTCTCTCCTGAGTTCGTCAATCTCCTGTTTGTCCTCGCCGTCGGCAACCGCCTTGTCGAGCTCGGCATCTTCGGTCTCGTCGTCCGCGCCAAAGAGCTGAACGAAGAGCCAGCTCTTTGCCCAAACGATGCAGTGGATCGGCGTCGAAGGCGTGGAGCGGATAGTGCAGACCGGGAACGTCTTGGGCGTCACCTTGGGGGTGCAGTCGTAGCACTCTGTGACGCCGGGCCGGATGGGCTGGACCTGTCCGCCGAAGCCAGTGGTGCCGCTCTCAATGAGCGGAACGCTGGAAGCGATGCACATCTTGTTAACGTATCGCCGAGCATCGAGGTTGTCGAGCGCGTTCATGACGAGGTCAAAACTTTGAAAGTACGCAACGTCGAACTGTGGCTCTTTGATGTTGGCATGGTGAGCGACGATGTTGATTAGCGGGTTGAACGATTCGGCGGTCTGCTTTGCTACGACCGACTTGGGCTTCTTGATGTGCTGCTTCTGGAAGAGGAACTGGCGGTTGAGGTTGGAGAGGTCGATGGTGTCGAGGTCGATGATCTCGATGTTGCCGAAGCCGGTGAGCACGAGGTTCTTGAGCAGCTCGCAGCCAATACCTCCGGCGCCTACGACGAGGATCTTGGCGGTGTTGGTGCGGTGGAACGCTTCTTTGCCGAGGATCGCCTGGGCAAGGGCATAACGTGCGGGCACTGGAGCGTCGCCGTTCGCCGGTAGCAAGGACGAAGAGGCTGTTGGATCCATGGTGAGATGAGCTGCAAGTTTACAGCGACTCTGACCGAGAAGGGAGACGGTGGAGCTTCGATCGAATGGTATCGCGATGAGGAGGTAGTGATGGTGAGAAGGGAAGGAAGGGAAAGTGTGAAGGCTGATAGTGGCGCGAGCTTTGCTTGCGGAAGAAGTTGAATTGGAACAAGAGGAGCGATCTTCCTGTGCAGTCTCATTCAAAACGCGTTGAGGGCACGCTTGACGTTACACAACATCTCAGAAAGGGGTTTTGGGCGACAATGAATGAGACCTTTTCGCTCAGCACTTTGAGACGTGTTTCATTTCAATCAACGCGAGAACAAGTGGAGGATTTGGATGCGGCGTTCAAACAAGCTTTGTGCGGTTACAACACTTTTCACTTTCGCAAGTTCCGTCGATCATCGGAGAGTGATTAGCGATGTGACAGCACATCTCGAGCCAACTTTGTTTTACGACATCTCAACGTCGCCTGTAGAAGTCGGTTTAGTGGCTTGACTCGACGACGAGGGAGTGTTCATGAAGGCGTCGAGTTCCGCATCCAGATCAGCAGCAGTCACGGGCTTCCGCTTTTCGCGTTTGGCGGGAGCAGCGTTGCGAGGTCGAATTGGCTGTTGCGCTCCCGCTGGCCGATTGTTCTCGCGTTGTCCACCGCGAGCTCCGTTCCGCACCGGACCCAAGCGGTCTGCAAAGCTGTTTGCCGCGCCTGCTCCGTCGGCTTGCGCACCGTCCTTGAGTCTTGAAGAAAGGTCGAAGCGGGACAAAAGCGAGCGCTGCGATCCTTGAGCGCCTTTCGGTCGATCCGCACGCATCTCTTGAGTGATGCTGATGACCTGTCCTTTGGCTTTGGCGCCGTCGAATTCGTTCTTGGCCTGCAAAGCGTGATTTGGGTTGTCATAGACGACTACGGCAACTCCTGTGGAACGGTCGCCCCGATCGTACTTGATGTAAGCCTTGGTGACGGGACCGATAGACCCAAAGAGATCCTGCAGGTCTTGCTCCGAGACGTCCCAGTGTAGATTCTCGATGGTCAGCTTGCCCGTCGGCTTGACCTCGTTGACTTCCGACTTGTCCTGTGGGAAAAACATCGGTGCGCGGCCGATACGCGGGCCCCGACGTGAGCTAGCATCGTTTCGGTAGCGGTCATGCTTCCACGATTCTGCGCTGTCTGCTGCAGAAGAGGATCTTGATGAGCGATTGTAGGGCGAGTTGCGGCTTGCAGCACCGGAAGTGCGCCAAGTCGAAGAGGACAAGGGCTGATCCAGTCGATCCATCTTGTCGGCGTATCCGTAAAGCGTCAAGGGCGTGAGCGAGCGGCTTTGGAGATGCTGTGCCGAAAGGGAAATGAAGCAAGTTCTCCAGAGAGGAGAGTCGGCCGTCGAAACGCGACCAGATGCGAGCGCGAATGCGAGGCAATCTGGACCCTGGCGACGGCGTGCTCGAATTTATGAAATTGTTAGGTCATTTAAATACACAAACCTTGCACGCGGCCACGCGAGCAGACGATCCTTGAACGTCTCTCACACGGCCGGAGCGAGGGGCTAATTTAGCTCAAAACGTTCGCTGCTGTTGCACTGCAGCCCGTAAGCACGCAAAGAGCACCTACAAGTCGACTACAACTATTCATTTGACGTGTGACCCGTTTACAGCCCCACCTCGTCACCGCAAGCTAGGCGCAAGGGCGGACAAGAACGGATGTAGGAAGGGAGAGAGGAAGCGAGTCGAGATCTTTTCGGTGGGTTCGGCACGGCAACAGCCCAAATCACTGTGAGTCTCGATCTGTGATTCGAAAAGAAACGCTCCAACGGCATCGGCAGAAATGGCCAGGAACGTCTCGAGCTCTTCATGCGCCCCCGAAGCCCCTCTCTCTCAGAGGGCTCCTGCGTGTGGGTGCGTGAGAAAGAAATTCATTCGAAATTGGGCTGGCTGGTGGAACCAACACTCAAAGGCGAACTGCTGCTGTTGCTCAATTTGAAAAATGCAAAACAACGTTCACAGGCAGCAGAGCGCGATTTTCTTGGAAACGTTTGCGATGATGTAGCGATTCTATGCGGATCAGAACTGGCGAGCCACGAACGAGAAGAAGAAACGAAAAAGTGATGGTCGCTCACTCTCAAGCCAAAGAAAGAGAAAAAAATAAAAATAAAAAAAATAAATAAAAAATCTTGCCCCGCTGACAGTGCCGCTGCTTTGTTCGTCCTCATCCATCTTCTCTTCCTCTTCTTCCTCCTCCTCCTCCTCCTCCTCATCTCATCCATACCAAGCATTCACATCTCTGCCTTGATCGCTTCCGATCAATCCTCAAGCTACTCTCTACGACGAGCTACCAGTCAATACCTCCAAACCAAACGCTCTTCAACGCAAACGCCCACAGTCGGCACCAATTCATCTCACTCCTGCCCAAATCAGGAGCTAGCAACCCTGTTGAACCTCACCCAAGCCTCTGTCTTCCATGCCGTCAGACGATTCAGACGATAGTAGTGGTAATAATAGGTTCTACATACTCGACTCGTCTTCACACTCCTCTAGACCATCACAACGCTCTTCTTCGCTCTTGACGACAAAAGCCGCACAGCTCGACTCGATCCCACTCCCTGTCCAGGCCCTTACACTTCCCAAAGCTCCTGATCCGCCTCCCACCCGCTCACAGATTCAACATCACCTCCTCCGCCTTCCCTTCTCCAGCGCTCTCAACCTCCTCACCTCTGCCCCGCTCTACCTCCACCACCAGCCGAGATGACACCCTCAATCGACCTTGAAGCTACTGCCAACCGTCTCGACTCTTACACCCCTGCTGCCCTCAAGGCGCAGCACCAGAACTTGGACCACCTCTACCACAAGGACACCGCCGACCTCCTCATGGAGGCCAAGGAGGCCCAACGCATCAAGACGCTCGAGATCATGGATGCGCGCGCCGAACTCCTGCGCTCCAAGCTCAACGACGACGCTTCCAGCATCACCACCGCCGTCGACTCCAACAGCGGCAGCCCTGAAAAGGTCGTCGAGGATTTCCACGATCCTTGCGGTCCCTTTGAAGGCCCCGAGAAGCTCCTCGAACTCTGGTTCGCCGAGGAACCCGCCGACGTCAGCGCCTGTCGGTGGTCCGACCCGGACGCGCGTCCCGGCTACTTTGGTCTGCGCTCCGTCCCCAAGCCCGTGTGGGAGACCATGCTCGACATTGTCAAGTGCAAGGTGCTCAGCGTCATCCACGGCCCTCACGTCGACGCCTACCTGCTCAGCGAGTCGTCCATGTTTGTCTTCCCGCACAAGCTCATCCTCAAGACGTGCGGAACCACGACGCTCCTGCTCGGCCTCGAGAGGCTCCTGACTATCGCTGCCAAGGCTCTGGCCGGTCTCAACACTTCGGCTAGCTTTGTCAAGCTGTCTGCGCTCGAGTCCAACGGCAACTCGGCCGCTGCTGACGCCAAGTCAGTCGACGAGGACGACAATGACGAGGCGTCCACCGCCATGTCCGACTCGAGCTTCATCCAGGAACGTCAGCTCGGTGCCATCGTCAAGCACGCCTTTTACAGCCGAAAGAGCTTCATGTTCCCCGAACGTCAGAAGGGCCCTCACCGCGACTGGATGCTCGAGGTCGCCGTTCTTGACCGCTTCTTCGATTACGGCTCGGCTTACACGGTCGGCAAGATGAACGGCGACCACTGGCTGCTCTGGATGGGCTGCGAGGGTGCGCGTGAGGCTGAGCGTCCTCTGGTTGCCGCTTCTGCCGTGGAGCGACCGCTGGCTCTGCCCGCTCCCTGCGTCGAGGATCAGACGCTCGAGATCCTCATGACGCACCTCTCGTCGGCCTCGTGCGCCCGATTCGTCTTCGACGAGCAGCTGCCCCACCCGACCATGGCGGAGTGCTGGCCGCGCAAGCAGCTGTCCGCGAGCGAAGCCGCGGCACCCGCCGCGTCGCTCGACAAGGGCCACGCTCTCGGCCTGGCGCTCTCCAACAAGCTTGGCCTCACCGAGCTCTTCCCCGAGACCGAGATCGACGCGTTTGCGTTCGAGCCGTGCGGCTACTCTGCCAACGCCGTCATGCCGCGCGGCGGCAACAACGACAATGCGGGCTACTGGACCATCCACGTTACTCCGGAGGAGGACTCGTCGTTTGCGTCGTTCGAGACGAACGTTGCGCTGTGCTCCAACAGCCCTGCGTCGGGTGAGCAGACGACGCTGCAGCTGCCTACTAACTTGCCCATGTTGGTGCGAAGGGTTGTGGATATCTTCGAGCCGGGCAAGATGTCCGTCACGCTGTTCGTGTCGACGTCGGAGCAGGAGGAGCAGGAGGCGGAGAGGGTGGGCGATGGCAAGGCGGTGCTGACCAACGAGGATATCCTGCACGCGCTGACGCTCAAGGGCTACAAGCGTACCGACCGCATTGCGTACGAGTTTGAGCGGTACAACTTGGTCTTTGTGTCGTTCGAGAAGCGTCGTTCTCACTGAAGAGGAGGCTCTTTATCAAACTCCTCTTGGCTTTTTTCGGTTTTTCATTCTGCGCTCTGATGTTCTTTCAGGAGCGAGGTTCTTGTTCGATGTTTCATGTTTCACACTTTGCTACGCTCCCAGTGCTCTCTTCTCCAATGCTATTCTTTCGTCTCGACACTGATTGCTGCGTGAGGCCTACAAAAGTCGATTGTGCACCAGAACCCCCGCAAACTCATCCAACCCCACACTGGCGCCCACGATGCCCTGTGCGGCAGCCGCCCCCTTGATCGCCTGGCTCGACTTCCTCTGTGCCTCCTCGCCCGCTTCCGCAGCGGGGGCAAACAGCTTAGCGCCCTCTTCGAGCATCTCCTCGACCTCCTTGGGCGGGATCTTTTCGCCGAGCGCGTTGAGGATGGCTGTGAGCTCGGTGGTGCCGATCCGACGTTGGGCGGCAGGGAGGGACGAGGCGGGTAGGCGGTCGAGGAGGAGCTGGAAGAGGGAGGTGGCGGTGGAGCGCTGGAGCGGGTTGAGGTGGGTTGTGGAGCGGATGCTGGGCTCCGAGGCGCGCGTGCGGCGCTGGCGTTTGGGGGTGTGCTGGGTGTCCGAGTCGGAGTCGATTGAGGGCGAGGGGGAGATGGCTGGACGCGCACCACCTCGTCGGCGTCGGCGTCGGCGTCTGGCGGGATCTGCTTGCTCTGCATCGTCTTCGTCGTCGTCGTCGCTGGTCAGGTCGGACCCGGTGTCCAATGCAGACGCTTTGCCGGTTCGACGCCGACGTCGCTGTCTCGAGGCTTCGAAGTCTTCCTCCGAGTTATCCGCGTCTTCGTCGACGATGAACCCTCCTCCTCCTCCTCCTGCAGCATCATCATCATCACTCTGACCGACGATCTCGGCGGCTTTTTGACGTCCCTTTACTGCAGCTCTGCGTGTTGGCCGACGTCGACGACTGCTGCTCTGCTTCAACTGATCTTCCCCGTCATCGTCGTCCTCTTCCGCATCGTCGCGCGCTCTGTGCTTCTGTTTACTGGACGACGATCCTCGTGTGCGCATCTCATCCAAAAGAATCGATGCGACCTGCTGAAACTCCTGCCTTCCCACCACCTTTTCCGGCTTTGCACCCGGAGCGAGCCTCCTTCGCGATGCCGACGAGGGCACATAAGCTGTTTCCGCAAACAGGGAGAGGACGGATGGGTCGGCCGAGTCGAGGCCCAGATTGGCGAGTGCTTCCGGAATGGCACTCAGCGGGATAGTGCTCGGTCTTGCGGCTTTTGCAGATGACGATGATGGTTCTGCGTGGGCGTCCTCGTCCTCGGGCATGAAGCCTCCCCCTCCTCCTTCTATGGCAGCATCGTCATCGTCGAGGATGAATCCGCCTCCTGCATCCTCGTCATCAGCATCGTCAACCATGAAGCCTCCGCCACCAGATGTAGAGCCCGCTTCGTTGTCATCCACTACAAATCCTCCCCCTACCCCTGTGTCGTTCGATTCCTTGGAACCAGGAGCGTTCGAGGTGGCTGCTGTCGTGAGCGAGGGCCGAGAGTAAGGGTTCAGAAGCGTGCTTGGATCGTCACCCGCCTCGATACGGTTGGTACGGTAGGCGTCGTCGAACGCAGCGTCAATGTCGTCCATCTTGACCGAAAGCCGCGTCGAAGGGGATACAAGCTAGTGTCAAGCTTGTCGAGGATGGCGGTCGGGAGCAAGCTTCAAAAGATGCTGAGTCGTGCATGAACGTCCGAAGTGGAGGCGAAAAAAAAAACGTAAAGATGTTAGGTTGCATCTCAACACTGCAAAAATTTCGCACGACAAAACGGTGTGCTGAGAAGACAGAGAAGACGAGCAAAAAGTGTGCCTGTCAAGCGCATTGCCCAAAAAAAAGTGTTGCTCCTTCTTCCATCTCTTCTCACCTCACTCCATCAGCCTCTGTTGGCCACCACATCACCATCACGAATCATGGCAGCCACCACACCATCCGCTTTGGCGGGCAACACCGGTCTGGCGCCCAAACTCACCCACCAAGCCCCCCTCGAGACCATCATCAAGGACAAGCCCTCGCAGAAGCTCATCATCAGCCTCTCGCTCCGCCTGCGTCGAGGCCAGATCTCCGGACCCGAAGCCGTCTCGGAAGCCACTGCAAAGGCCCTACGCAGCGTCGTATCCTCCGCAAAGTACAACTCGATGCAGGAGCTCATCGACATTATCAAGGCGGCGGGGCGACACTTGCAGCTGTCGCAGCCGGCGGAGCAGTCGATTGGCAACATTACGCGGAGGGTGGTGCACCTGTTGCGGGAGGAGGCCAAGGCGGCGTTGCTCGAGGCGCATGAGAAGGAGATGGGCGGGAGTCGCAACAGTGGTGGGAATAGCTTGAGCAACTCGATTTCGGATTTGCACCTTGCGAGTGCGTTTGGTGGTGCGGGAGGTGGATCTGCGATCCCGTCGCATGTGATGGCGTCGCAGTCGTCGTCTGCGTCGGGGTCGGCGGCGAGCTCGTCGAATTCTGTCCCGCAACTGCCTGGACATGGCGCGAACAGGAGCCTCTCGAGCGCTGTCTCGCACAGTCAGTTCCCATCCAGCTCGTCGTCCACCGCGCCCGTCACCCGCCCAGGCCCGTACCCGCTGCGCACCACCTCCGACTCCCACCACCCCACCGCCGGCGCCGGCTCCTCCGCATTCGTCCACGGCAGCTTCTCCATCTCGGACCTCGTGGCTGCAGGCGCGATGGCGACGACATCGACAACGTCGTCCAGCCTCGCACACACGCCTGCGGACGGAAGCCACGTCTCGACGCCGCATGCGTCGCTCTCGCGTAAAGGGTCGGGCGTGTTTGACTCGAGCCTGGCGCAGCTGTCGCAGCAGATGTCCGGGGTGAGTTTGCAGGAGGATCCCAAGGGGGAGGCTGAGGCGGAGCAGGCTATGGGCGGCGATGGGGAAGATGACAGCGAGGATGACGAGGATGATGATGACGAAGAAGAGGATGAGGAGGATGAGGAGGACGACGGCGCGGTGGGGGACACATCGACCCTGATCACAGGCAAGAAATCCGCGGGCGCATACTTCCTCAAACCGCTCCTCATCCAAGCCATCCAGGACCTTATCGATGAACTCGAAACTGTCGACGACAACATCGCGCGCGTGTCCCGCGACCACATCCACTCCGGAGAAGTCATCCTCACGCTCGGCGCCTCCGCCACGGTGCAGTCCTTCTTCCGCTCCGCGGCCAAAGACCGCAAGTTCACAGTCATCGTGCCCGAGACGGCACCTTCGTACTCCGGGCACGCTCTGGCGCGCGCCCTCGCACGGGCGGGCATCTCAGTGCTTCTCATCCCGGACGCGTCGATCTTCGCCGTGCTGCCGCGCGTGTCCAAGGTGGTGCTGGGCGCACACGCCGTGCTGGCCAACGGCGGGCTGATCTCCGCCGCCGGCGCGTACGCCACCGCTTTGGCGGCACGACAGCACAGCACGCCCGTGGTGATCTTGACCGGGGTGTACAAGATCTGCCCCGAGTGGTCCGGCATTCAAGACTTCGCCAGTGCGTCCGGCAGCGTCGGCGCGCTTGGCCCCGCCGCTCTGCTGGATTACGCCACCAGTAGCAGCGTGGTCGAAAACGCAGAGGTGGTCAGCAATGCGTTCGACTACGTGCCCCCGCATCTCGTGGATGTGTTTATCACTAATGTCGGTGAACATCCGCCCAGTTACGTGTATAGGCTGGTCAAGGAGAACTATCACCAGGACGATATTGTTTTGTAGCGAGTAGCGCTATGCATTTGGAGTTTGGCTTGCGCTGCCGTAGCATCTCGTTGATGGTTTGCGAAATGGGCTTGTTGCGCGACATCGTCTGTCCGCCGGCTTGACGACGGTCGTGTGTTCAAAGTGTGTGCTGCTGCCAGCCGAGTAGCTGGGTCTGAACTGCAGTGCGCGAAGCCAGAGCGACAAGAGACAATCGAATGCGAACGAACACCGTCCAACGCTCAGATGCAGGCCCGTTCAAAGTTGGACAAGGCTGAAAATGATGCAAATGTCCATCCTCTAATTATTCAACGCTGAGATGCAATGCACGAAACCAACAACAAACAATGCAATAAGATAGTAGACCGCGATCATGAAAGCGGACGGATCGTGAGCAGAGCACCAGCCTAGAAGCGATCCTTGGCAGCTACTTGGGGCGACACCGAGTCACTACGCACGGGAATAGGCGGGCGTGGTTGGGTGCGGGTCTGTTTCGCCGCTTCACCGGCTGGTGGTGTGACCACCTCCTTCTCGACCTCCCGAGCAGTCACCTGTTCTGGCGCTACCGTAAATGTCTCGTCCCTCGACGACTCTTTCTCCTTCAAAGCCGGCGATTCACGCCCAGCCTCCTTCGAGACCGCCTCGCCATCCCTCTTCAGCAAGTCACCCTTCAATTGCTCGTCATCTTCACCCTTCCCGCCGGGTGCCGACGAAGGAGGCGTCGACTCCGCAGACCCTCTCACCCTCTTACCAACTTCGACCGAGCTCCTAGTATGCGTCGACAGCGAGCCCTGCGACAGGGGCACCGCCGACGTCAGCGGCGAATGGCGATACGGCAGCGGCACAGACGGCGCCCGCGATATAGGCGACGGACTTCTCGAAGCCCTCGCATCCATCGCCACGCCAAGTCGTCGGACGCCGTCCGTGCTGAGCCGCCGCTTGCCTTTTACACCGCTGCTGTCACCCTCCTCAACTGCAGCTGCAGAGGGGCCTGCAGCAGCAATGTGCTCGTGGTCCAAGAACGAATCTAAAAGCGCTTCCGCCTCGAGCTGGTCGATCAGCGCATTGCTGCTATGATGGCCAAGCGGCATAGCGACAGGCTCCACCTCCTCGATCTGGAGCGCCTGTCCCAGAATGTAGTCCGAGTTGGTGGAGGCATCGTTGCCCGGCGTCGCGGCTAAGATCCTCTGCAAGTCCGAGTAGAACTCGAGTCGAGGCAGCCCCGCTCTCTTCCATCCACCCATACGCGATCCAAACGCTCCCCCGCCACTACCGCCGCCTCCCATTTCGGCCGCATCGCCATGCACATGTGTCGGCGACAGCTCGAGCGGGTTGGCGCGCAACGAGTGATCCCGATAGATGTGGTCCGGGTGAAGCTTCTCGTGGACGGCGAGCAACAGTCGGATGAACTGCGCTCGATTGCTCTGAAACTCGAACAGCAGCAACACGTCATCCAGCTTGCGCTCCAGCACGTCCCACACGTCGGACGCATCGGGTGTTGGCACCGAGGCTCGCCAGCGCGCTCGTATGCGCTCAGCTCGCTGGCGGTATCGGAACGAGCTGCCTCCACTCAGGTGGGGTGTGTCCGCAGCTGGCGGCAAAGATCCACCTGCAGGCACCGCCGAATCCAAAGCAGGATCGGCGCCGCCAGCCAACAGACCGAGCGCGATCAGATCTTCTCGTCGTGCCGTTTCCATCAGCGTGTCGAGCGACACTACGCCCAGCCAGAGCTTCCACAGACTCAAGCGTTGTCGATCCACCTTGCACGCGCGCAGCACACGCAATACACGTGCAAAGTTGATCTCAATCAGAGCCTCGCGTGAAAGCTCGTGGCCTTCGAGTGGGCTCGCGGCGAAAGGGTCCAGCAGTCGTGCCGCGCTGGCGCTGGCACTGGTGGCCTCCCTGCCATTGTTGTCTGCGGCACTCGTCGATGAGCAGGGGTCGGCACTCTCAGGCGTCGGCGCCAGCCCGTCGAATCGGATGCTCTTGGACTGGGCCGCAAAGCTCGAAGGGATGGGTGGATGCGAGCTCTGTCGCTGGCCCTTGGGTGCTGTATCGCCTCTCTTGCGAATCGCCGCCAGCTGGCGTTGTTGAAACTTGCGTTCCATCGATCGCAGTGTCGTCGCAGCAAATGCCATGTCCTCGTCTTGCAGTCGATGCTTGACAAAGTGCCAGCTGATAAACGGATTGCGAGCGTCAACCTTGTTGATCTTGAGCATGGCCCACTTGTACGAACTCTGGCTGGCAGCGAGCGCCGTGGGTGTGCGCGAGACCTTGGCTCCACGATCCATGGCGATGATGCTGGGCAGTAGGCTTTTGAGCTCACGAATGGTGCCGGTAAACTCCTTGGCGTGCTTGCGCGCCCTTTGTCTGGAGAGTGGGTCTTTGTTCCTGGTAGGTTGCGACCCGTTGGCCATGTGGCCTGGCAGTCGACGCGGTAAGAACCCGGACGGCCGGCCAAAGGCGGATGCATACAGCATAGGATCGTCCTCGCTCGAGTCAGAGTCGGACTCTTCCGAACCATTCAGCGAACTCTCGACTCCGCGCTCGTCGTCGGATTGTCCAGGCCTGACCCCGGTCTTGCCCTGATACAATGTCTTGCCGGCAGCATCTGGCACATTGATCTCGTGAGCGGGCGAAGAAGCTGCCGCGGGGCTGGCTGCCGCCTCGCCTGGTTTGGTGGCGCTGGCCAGAGGCTTGCGTCGACGGAGACGGATCCAGCGACGACGGCGAACAAAGGTCCACATGTCCGACGAGCCTGTCCACTTGCTGGAGCGAGCACGCGCCGAACGCTTGATGGCTTCAAAGCCACCATCCTCTTTGAGAAGCTCCTTTTCCTGTCGCTTCTTCTCTTTCTCGGCAAGACGAGCATTCATCTCACGGATGCCGTCGGCGCCCATCTTGGGCAAGCCGAGCCTGCCGTGAGGAAAGTGGACGTTGGGCCAGAACCTTCGGCCAAAGTTGCCGCTGTACTGCCATCCAGCCTCGTCAACGTCGCCGGTCATGTCGATCAACCACTCGGGGTACGCCCACTCCCAGGATGGATCGGGCAGCTGTGCGTTGGCGATGTTGTAGGCCGACTTTTTGCCGCTGGCAGACGTCCAGGGAGACGGATCCCACTGGAAGAGCGTCCTCGGGCTGAACTTGGGGATGCCAAACACAAGCAGGCCGCGCTGATTTTCATAAAGCACGTCAAACTCGTACTTGACTTTGGTGGCATCCGAGGGAGCCTGCTGCTGCGCATACTTGGCGAGCATGGCGTCGAGTTCGGCGTCCGGGTCGGCTTTGCGAGCTTCCTCATCAGCCGCATGCTCCAACGCCGCCATCTCGGCTTCCCACTTTTTCTGACGTCGACGCTTGATCATGTTGGGCGCATGGAAGTATTTGCGAAGGCTGTTGCGCGAGCTGAGGATGGAGCGATCGACTATGCTTGTCTTGCGGTGCAAGCTTGCACCGTCGCCATCCTCGAGTTGGTCCTCGTCGTCTTCGCCGTCCTCGATGGTCATGGAGCTTCTGCGGCTGCTTGCGGCGGTAGCCACCGACTCGCGCCTCTGGCCGAAATGATTGCTGTTGCGGGAAACGGAAGGCGTGATGGTAGAGAAGGGGGTGGTGCCGCCTCTTGCACTCTGTGCAGAGGTGCTGCGCGGTAGGTCGGAGGTCTGCAGGGCAAGCTGGCCCGGATGCGGCGAATAACGATCCATGGCTCGGCGGTTGCGGTTTTGACTGGATCCGTAGTGAATGCCTTTCGAGACACGGGAGGATACCTTGTGGCCGAGCTGACCGAGCTTTCCATGGAGATGGACGAGGTCGTCGATGGGCTCGCCATTGGCCTTTCTACGCTGGATCTCGCGACGGACGAGTTTCTTGCGACGTTTAATTTGCTCCTTTGTGAGCGCCTCGCCGTGTTCCAGGCTGAGACAGTTGAGCTTGAGCATGTTGTCCGCGCCCTCGTCGTCAGAGTCGGAGAGAAGCGCACTTTCGTCCAAGTCATCGTCGCTCGAGAGGTCCGAGCCTGAGGAGAGATAGGAGGGTGAGGGCCCGTCGCGCGCTGCAGCATAGTCATGAACTTCAGGTTCGTCGTGAATGGGACCGCCAGTGATGCTGGAACGATGATGGTGGAGTGGCTTGGGTTGTTCGACTTCTTGAGTTGGAGTGTTGGCAGAAGGAGTGTTGGCAGAAGTGGTGGTGGGAAGACTGGATGCTAAGCTGTTTGGTGTGTGATTATTGAAACTTCTCGAAGGGGGCAAGCTTGGGCGACTGGACGAGCCTTGCATGACCTCTTCGGCTGCTGGATGTGCTTGCCCCTCTTCATCCACCACCACCAGATCAGGAGCGAGATTGGGTCGGATCTTGGACCTGGGGCGATCCAAGGCAGCGGCGTTGTTGTCGCTCGAGAGCCGAGGAGGCACTTCGGCGGTGGGAGAGAGGTTGGTGCTTTTGCGAACAGCGTCGGGTGGTGGTGGTGGCGGCGGCGGCGGTGTGGCGGAGGGACCGCGGAAGCGTCTTGCCAACGAGCCTCCGTTCCTACTGAGGGAGAAACGAAAGGGCGCTTCTTCGATCTGCGGCGAAGCATCTGGCGACTCGATCTGGCCACGGAAGCGACCTTTTGCGCGATTTGCAGCATCAAACACCTTGTTGACGACGGGACTGCCTGTGATCATGAGCTTGACCTCTTCCGTCTTGTCCTTGCCCTCTGCATCGTCCTGAGAGCTGTCATCGCTGCTCTCTTCATCCGACGAGAGTCCATGGCGACGCTTACGTTGGCGACGGTCGTGGCGGCCAAAGGCCTTGAACATCAAGGTGACGCCGGTGGACTTGGCCCAGTTGCGCTTGGTCTGCTGCGCTTTTGCCATGCGATCGAGCTTGTCACGAGCGGCTTGCGCATCTTGGTCGGCTTCTCGCTGTGGAAGATGACGGCAGTGGTCATCTGGATCGACTCGAGCAGCCGGGGGACTGTCGGTCGAAGAGCGGGTATCTTGCAGGACGAGGGTATCTTCAGGAAGCGGATGTAGCGCTGTCGGTCTGACAGGTACGGGATACAAGCGAGGCGGCGATGAGGCCGTAGCCTCTGTAGCAAGTGAGTCGGAGTCGACCATGGCGATTGAATTTTGACAGGCCACTGGATTGGCACTAGATCACTCGAGAGCGGTTGTGATGGTCGATGCGCTCATTATGGCGCTGTGATATCGGTCGTAGACATCTGTTGACGGCTTCGAGCAGCTCGTAGATGGCGTCGAGAGATGAAGGTGGGTTGTAGAGGATGAGAAAGGGTTTTCTTGATCGTCATGCAGCAGAGGCGAGGCGAGTTGCCAGTGTTGTTTATGCAGTTCAGCAGCACAGCACAGCGAAACTCCACCTCTGACTTGGCCGAATCCGACTCAGCCGCACTCAAAAAAAAAAAAAAAACACACACACACACACACACACGCTGACACATGCAGCTGACCGTCGGCGGGCGTTCGCAACGCATCGCCCCTGAAAATCGACATTTTTTAACCGCATTTTCCAGGCCATTTTGAACCTCGCAGAAAACCGGTGGCTGCTCTTGGTGGTGTTGACAGCTCGGACAAACAGCCTCATGAGTGGGCAAGCATCTGTCGGAGATTGTCGATACTTATAGATTACAAGCACAAAAAGTCGAATCCTAGTTGTACAAACACAGCTTGCTCTTCGCTGAATGTCACCTGCGAGCGCTGGCGCCGGCGCCGACGTTCATGTTGAAAGGCGTCGGGCTTGGTGCGCTGTACGTGTCGTCGCGGTCCACCAGCGGTCGTCCTCCGTGGACGGTGCCCATCTCGTCGACATGGCCCCACACCTTGAACGACTCTTCTCCTCGCGCGTCGTCGCCTTTGGCGCCCGCTGCCCTGCTCTGTCCACTCGCAGCGCCACCAGCACCACAGGACTGACTGCGGCTGCCGTGTGTTTCGGCGGCAACACGCTGCTGTGGTGCCCGAACGCCGAATAGCGTGTCATCCTCGATGCTGCGCCCCGCCTGCTTGGGCTGGTTGAACGACGAGATGGTCGAGCTCGTCCAGCCCGAGTTGTCGTTCTGGCTGCCTCCGCCGTTGCGGCTCTGGCTGGATGCCGAGAACTTGGCGCCGGACGACAGCATCGAGCCGGCAATACTGTCCCCGCCATCGTCCGACTCGCTTTCGGATGACTCGTCGTCGTCATCATCGTCATCGTCGTCGTCTTCGAGCGGGAGCCCGCCAAAGCGGTGGTGCACTTCCGACGCCGACAGGCCTGGCGCGTCGGCAGCGTTGAGCTCGAGTCCTTCGTCGGCATCCATCAACAGAGCAGCCGAGCTGGCATTGGCAGATGCGCCTCCATTCGAGCCGCCAACTTGGCTGCTGTTGGGCGTCGCTTCCTGTGCCAGACTCGGACCGCGCTTGGTGAGGGTAGGTGGCGTTGGGATCGAGTCTCGTCGTCGTCCTGCGCCGCTCTGCCTGTCGCGCTGCTGTCTGGCTTCCTTGCGGCCCAGCCTCAGCGGCGTCGCGACTGGCTGCTTGCGAGAGCTTGCTACATGCACCGCCGCTGCACCGTCTCCGCCCTTGGGCCTGCTTGCGCTCTTTGGCCATACCCTCGGCGCAGGGCTCGAAGCACCCACACTTCGAAGCAGATCGTCCACCATCATCCTTGCCGCTTCCTTGGCGGGCGTCTGCGCGTATCGGCTCTGCGGTACCGAGAACTGCATCGTCACGGGAGGAGACATGCCAGCGGGCCATTCCAGCGAGTCCTTGTCCGACGAGTCCGAGTCCCACTCCGCGTCGTCCTCGGCGCCGTGGTGCTTGGAGGTGCCGCCCTTGCTGCTCGCAGCCGTCTTGGAAGATGACTTGGAGCCCTTGATCTTGGACGTGAGCGGCGTCTTGCGCAGATCGACAATACCGTCCCACATGCGCACGCTCGGCGGAGCGAAAGGATTCGACTTGGACTGCGAGCCTCGAGGCGTCGCCTGGATCTTGGTGTAGCTGAGCCGACCCTTATTGCGTTTGTGCTCCGAGTCGAGCACCTTGTTGAGCAGCGCGCCTTTCTTGGGCGTCGACGACGTCTTCATGCGGCCAGCCGACGCAGCGGTCGACTTGAAGGCCGGAAGATCGTGCACCGACGAAACGTTGGAGCTGTCCGGGTCGTACGTGCGTCCGCCTCGTCCAGCGTGAGTGGTGCCGAGGTTCTCGATGCCTTGCGCCAGCGCAGCGCGGTCTCGCTCGGTGTCTGCTGTGCCAAACTTGCCCTGGGCTTTGGAGTTGGCCAAGAAGGAGCTCTGGTCCATGCTGGGATCCGCCATGCCCTTTCCGAGGCCAGAGGTGATGTCGCGGCGCAGACGCTCGAACGGCGACTCGGCGGGATCAAACATGTTTTCTTGGTCTTCGCGATCGTGCGGCTTTTGCTGCTTGCGCTGTGCTGCTTCTCGTCGAGCTGCTGCGGCCATGGATGCGTTACTGAAACGAGGAGGCGAGGCGGCGCGCGCTCGATCCGCTGGCGCCTGTTCGACGCTCTCGTCGGCAGCGTCTTGAACATCTGCATCACGATCATTGGACGCCAGCGACGCATCAATGTCAGTGTAGATGATGGAGCCCGCCTCGGAGCGTGGGCTGCGTCCGTCGTCGTCGCTGGTGAAGGTGGCATTCTCGCGCGAGTCGTTGCCGCTCTGCGTCACGTCGCCGCCCTGGGAGTTGGCATCGAACTCGGATTCGTTAAGAGTATGGGCAGAGAGCGAGACGTTGGCCGACACCTCGTAGAAGGTCTTCCAGAACTTGGCGCCTTGCCATACGCGTGCACTTGCTACGCCATACTCCTTGACGGCCGGGAGGATGCGTGATGTGACGATCTGGTGCGCGGTTGCAAAGTTCTGATCGATTTCTTGTAAAGTGAGTGTGATGGCCTGGTCGAGCTGCATGATCTGCTCGGTGACCGAGTGTTGCTGCTGTGGCATTGCAGCGTTGTGGTTCATGGCTGCTGGATGCAGCGACTGACGTGGATGTAGCGACATGGTCGAGAGTATTACTTGGCGATCTTTGACACCGAGATTCACGAGCGAGTGGTTCGAGGCGCGTCCGAAAGGGTTGTGTCCGAGGAAATCGATCCGTTCCGAGCTCGTTGAAGATATGCTTTCAGAACCGCTGGTTTGCGGAGGAGGTCGACGGGTGCAGAGAGGCAGAAAGCGGAGAGGTGGAAGATGGTGGTGCAGAGGTGGAAGGCGGAAGGACCAAAGAGCCTTGGTTCCCGCATGTTTTTTTCTGACTCTGATTCGAGACGCGCTTGTCAGGCACTTTAGCAGTGTCGCTCGAAAAGTGTTGTTTGAGACGCGTCGTGCGACGGTCCAAGCCAATTTCGAACAACACACGCCAACCAACACTTTTTCCCTCTTCCACGTCTCAGCGAAGGGTCGCTCTTTGCGCGCATTCAGATGTGCTGCTCAGACCCAAACGACCCTCTCCATCCTACACATCACCCTCGACCGAAAGCTTTAAAACTGGCTCACAGTGCAACGCAAGCAGATCCACGATCAGAAACAACATATGCTGAACAGACATTGCGAGCAAACAACGATGACGTTACAAGACAAAAACAGGATGCGACTACGGAAAGACATTGAGAAAGCACTTGCGAACAGTACGAGGAAAGAGACCAGCGATCGAGGCGACAGAAAACGTGACGGAGTGAGAGAAAATGCAAACAGAGACGGGCGAGAATCTGATGGTGAGGAGGTGAACATGATTCTACTCTAGTAGATAGAGTGTTGAGCTGGCGTAGGCCCTGTGCAGATCAGGCGACGACCGCATCCTCATTGCTGGTCGCCGTAGCTGCCAGCAGAGAGCGCAAGATGGTCTTCATCGTCACCACCCGTCTCGCTATGCCATGCTGCTTCACCTCGCCAAAGAAGCCAGAGGCGAGCATGTTGCCAAACGGAGAAGAGGGCGAGCCTGCCGACGAGACACTCGAGCTCGGTGTCAGCGTAGATGGCGTCCACGATCCCTGGCCGCTGAATTGCTTGAACATGGCCGACTCGTCCACTGCGAAGTGGGCCAGCGACAAGGACCGCGGTCGATGCGTGCGTGAAAAGGAGGGTGTGCGGAGATGAGCGGGCATGGTGGGACCTGTGCTTTTGGCTGACACAGAGCTCACCGATGAAGACGCGGACGACTCCGGCTTCAGACTGGCTCTGCGAGTGAGGGCAGTGTCCGCAGCGCTGCCACCGCCAAGCGCAAAGTTGGGCAGGGCAGGATGCGCTGCTGCCTCACCAGGTACGCCGCTGATGGAAGCGCGCGGTGTGGTCCAGAACTGCGTCGAGGATCGACGATGCTTCTGGGTCGGCGCCGGTGTGAAGCTCACCGACCTGCTGAGCGGCATCACATCTGCGTCGAGCGAAAGGGATGACAGTTCCTTGGCCGGCGAGGCAGAGACGCACGAGAACGGCGGACTCATGACGACGCGCGGCTCTTCGACGACAAAGACGCCGCCAGCCTTGGTCGCGAGTAACATCGAGGCAGCTCGGCCTACGGACGAAGAGCTGCTGATGGAGATGGCGGGATGCATGTCCTTTCCATCGGTTCCCTGTGGATGTCTCGATCGAATGTCTTTTACCAAGGACGACAAAGGCGTCGTGAGGATCTTGCGCGACGACGATCGCAGGATCTCTTGCGAGAGTTCGCGAGACGAGATGGGCGAGATGAGTCCGCCCAGTGGATCCTTGACGCCGAGCACCGATACCTGTTCCGATTGCATGCGGACGAGGGCGTCGACGGTGCTCTTGTCGCCCGAGATGACGGCGGCTGGCTGCTGCAGCAACGATGGCGACAGGACATCGAGCGTAGAGGCAAAGGCGGTGGCCAGAGTGCCATCATTCTCGGCTTCAGCCACAAGAAAAGCGACGACATCCGATGCGGTCAGGATGCCGCAAACAGCGCCATCTTGGCCTTGCTCGAGGTCTGACACGACCAGGCAGCTCACTTGATCTCGGCTGAGCTCGCCAACAATTTCGTGAAGCGAGGTCTGTAGCGATACGTGGCAGACAGCGTTACTGCCAGACAGATTCGAGACCAGAGCGGCAGTGACAGGCGTCCTGGTGTCGAGTCGAGCGCGAATGGCCTCGACTTGTGCGTCTACGTCTTTGTGAGCATTGCGAGAAGAATCCAGACTCGGGGAAGCCGGTGGGGAGATCGGTTCGTGAGCGCCGCCGCTGCTCGAACGCGAGAAGGCACCTTTGGTAAAGTGCGGGCCGAACACGGCAGCGAAGAATGCAGAAAGATCTTCCAGACCGAGCAGACCGGCACATTCAGAGGCTCGAAGCTTGGATACGCCAGTAGAAACGTTGGTAGTCTTGCCTTCGTTGCTCTTGAGGATGATCCATGTCTCTCCGTCGTCCGCTTCAGCGAGTCGCTCGCCTGCAGCTTCGATGCTGATGTTGTCCGGAAGCACGACGAGGCGCGAGCGTGTGCTGGTGTTGCAGGAGAGAATGTCACGAGCTGTGAAGCATGCTAGCGTTTGCTGAAGCTGGAACGCAGCGAATGGATCGTGCGCAGCCGTGAAAGGGAAGGCTGTGCTGACAGACAGCGGTAGGCTGACTGAGACGTCTGAGCCAGCATCGGAGCTGGTGCGAAAGTGGTTTCGTGGAGAAGAGGAGCGAGGAGAGGTCGAAACGGGGATCGAGATTGGTCTGGTTTGAGGCAGCGCCATCGTGTGCTGAGCGTGTCGGCTTGTTTCCGACTGCGGTTGAAGAGAGGCTGAACGTTTTGAAGACAAGAAGCCCGGATGTGCCGATGTGCAGAACGCAAAGCTTTCAAAGCTTGGCCGAGCCTGCAATGCAGCTGTCGGAAGGGAACTCTGGAGGTCTAAAGCTGGCAGGCGTGCGAATGACCAATGCAGAGCAAAGCAAACACGCCTGTCACTTGGACATGTATGACTTATACTGTGCGGAGGATGTCGAGATGGTGGACGAATGGTGAGTTGCGAGCTGCCAAGAAGCAGCGGCAGAAAGACAGCTAGGCTCACACACTCTCACACGAGACAACCTCTGCAGAATGACATTCTGAAAGCCTCTCTCTCGATTGCATTTGACGTGCCCTCGAGCGTCTGTCTCGCTGGAGCCAGAGCTTCGCTATCGCAAGTGTCCAAGCAAAGGAGCCGACCAAAGCGCGGATGCCAGGCTGCGGAACAGAAACAGAGGCAACAGGCTAAGCGCACTTTGTGTTGCGTTGCATGGTCTTTGTCCTTTTTCCAAACTCCGCCTGAAACGGCAGCCGAAGACAAGACACTACCCTGTCAAGACAATGGCTTCAAAAGCCTTGGCTGTGTCGCGCTCGAGCCTTCTCGTTTAAGCCTAGGCTCTCTCTCTCTCTCTCTCTCTCTCTTTCCGTCTCCCACACGCAATGTCACACGGTGTGTCCATCTGCTCTGCCCTGACACTCACCACACTGACATCGGTGTTGGCATGCGCATGCCCGGTTGTAGAGCCAGTCAGCTTGAGCTTGAGCTTATTGACGAATGAAAAGCAAGAGACGTGCTGAAGCTGCCCTGGTCATGAGGACACGACCTCTTTCAGCAAGCTGCGGTTGAGTGTTACTTATGCAGGGCCTCTGCGGATGCCTGCATCAGAGAGAGAGGGGAGAAAAAAGTTTGTGCGCCACGAAGAGAGAGGGAGAGCGTGCGGTGTGTCAAACGACGGCTGTCGATGCGAAAAATGCAGCAAGGCGTGAAACCAGAAAAGGGCTTCTTGGGTTCTGGCGAAACGAGAAAGAAAGTGCGACTCAGTCACAAAGTGCCTTGATGGGTCCAGACCACTTTTTTTGCCCCGCTTTTGCCCCGCTTTTGCCTCGCTTGCGGCCGCAACACGCGAGCGAGTCTGCTCGGCATTTTCCCATGAGCTCTCCTTTCCCAGAGAATGGGCGAAAGAGCGCTCGAGCCGAAAACGCGGCACAGCCACGGCCACGGTCACGGCCACAGCCGCTGCTGAGAGCTTTCTGCCTCCGCCATTGCATCTGCAACTGGCCGAAAAGCGGCACAATCGTCGGCCAGCTAGAGGCATACAGCCATCTTCTTTTCAGAGGAAGCGATGGATTTATGGCAGAGGAGCGCTCAACTGCAGAGCAATGAATGCGCTGCACGGCGCTTCCATGCACAGCGAAGCCCTGCGCATTGACAGCTGTGGAGACGAGGTCTAACATCTTGAGCTCCATTTTTGCACGTGACCGCTTCGTCCGTCTTCCGAACTTGGACCTTTTTTTTTTTTTTTTTTTTTTTTTTTTTTTTTTTTTTTTTTTTTTTTTTTTTTTTTCCGGCATGACTCTTCAGACGCACTCTAAATCTTCGTACCTCCAATCAGAAGCCGTTGCGATAGCGAGCTCTGGCATCTTCCTAGTCTCCACCAACACCTCCGCATCCCAGGCCATCTCAGATTTCACCTCTCCCCACAACACCGCAAAGATGGAACACAGGGTCGTAGGTGTGCTCGGCGCCGGCCAGCTAGGCCGCATGTTTGTCGAAGCTGCGGCTCGCCTCAATGTTCAGGTCAAGCTGCTCGACGTCGGCGACACGGCACCTGCCAAACAGATCAACTACCTCCCCGGCCCAGACGGCAAGTCGCAACACATCGACGGCAGCTTTGCCGACCCAGAAAAGATCCGTCAGCTCGCTTCGCAGGTCGAGGTGCTCACCATCGAGATCGAGCACGTCGATGCCACCCAGCTCCAAAAGGTGCTTGACGACAAGCTGGTCGATGCGGTCCACCCTCTTCCTAGCACCATCGCGCTCATTCAGGACAAGTACCTCCAAAAGGTGCATCTCGCCAGCAAAGGACTGCCCCTCGCCGAATACGTCGCCGTAGGTCCCGAGGACATGTCCAAGGTCACCGACGCTGCGCAGGCGCGCTCTGCACAGATCGAAGCCGTTGCCGAGACCGGCAAGACGTTCGGCTTCCCGCTCATGCTCAAGTCGAGGACGCAGGCGTACGACGGCAAGGGCAACTACGTCGTCCGATCTGCCGACCAGGCCACCGCCGCCGTTGCCGCGCTCGGGGATGGCAAGCGCGGCCTCTACGCCGAAAAGTGGGCGCCGTTCGAGCGCGAAGTGGCCGTGATGGTGGTGCGCAGCGCTACGGGCGAAGTGAGGGCCTACCCCGCCGTCGAGACGGTGCACAAGAACAGCATCTGCCACACGGTCTTTGCTCCGCTGCGAACGGCCGACCCGGGTGTCGAGGCTCGTGCACGAAAGATCGCCGAGCAGGCGGTGGCCACATTTGGCGGAGCGGGTGTCTTTGGCGTCGAGATGTTCCTGATGCCCGACGGCGAGCTGCTCATCAATGAAATCGCACCACGACCGCACAACTCGGGTCACTACACGATCGAAGCCGCCGACACGAGCCAGTACGAGAACCACGTGCGAGCTATTCTGGGTTTGCCACTGGGCAGCACTGCACTCAAGGTTCCGGCGGCTGCCATGATCAACATTCTCGGGCTGGCCGATTCGGACAAGGACGAAGACGCAGTGGCCAAGACGCTGGTGCCTGCGGTCGTCAGCCTCGATGTTCCCGGCACCACCTGCCATCTGTACGGCAAGGCAGGCTGCCGCAAGGGCAGGAAGATGGGTCACATCACCATTGTGGGCCAGAACGACGCACAGGTGCGATCGCGTCTGCGCGTGGTGGACGAGGCGCTCGGCAAGGCGACGCAGCTGGCGGAAGAGGGCGGCAAGCTCCCCACTGAACTCACGCTGCCTGGCGTTGTGGCTGCTCTCGCGTCGGCTTCGTCGACGTCGACGACGGGTTCGGCATCGCACGCTGCACCGTCGCCCAAGACGGCGGCGGACTTTTCGCACCCTCAGCCGTTGGTGGGCATCATCATGGGCTCGGACAGCGACCTGCCCGTGATGATGGCGGCAGCGGAGATCCTCAAGAAGTTCGAGGTGCCGTTTGAGCTGACGATCGTCAGTGCGCACCGCACGCCGGACCGCATGCGCACGTACGCGCGCAGCGCGCCTGCTCGCGGGTTGCGGGTCATCATCGCCGGTGCGGGTGGCGCGGCTCACTTGCCCGGAATGGTGGCGGCTCAGACGGCACTGCCGGTCATTGGCGTGCCAGTGAAGGGCAGCACGCTGGACGGCGTCGACTCGCTGCACAGCATCGTGCAGATGCCCCGAGGCATTCCGGTCGCGACGGTGGCCATCAACAACAGCACCAACGCGGCGCTGCTCGCAGTGCGCATCCTGGGCGCCGCCGACCCAGCGTACCTGGACAAGATGCAGCAGTACATGGAGGACATGGAGAACGAGGTCAACGGCAAGATCGAGCGTCTGGCGAACGACGCTTGGGAGTACACGCTCAAGAAGTGAGATGGCGTCGAGTAGATTTGTACGAAGAATACACACATAGGAAACAGTCGTTAAAGTCCCAGGCCGTTTGTGCGAAGATAGAGACCGATTACCAGGCACAGCTTGCCATTCAAGGCTTTGCTGCAGTACAAGATCGGTCACACCAAAAGTTGGTGGCGGGGTTGAAAGCGAAGAACGTGGTCCGGCCAAAAGCCGAGCTGCTTCGCCATCTTTCGAACTTTGCGTTCCTAGCTGCTGAGACTCAGAAGAAAACGCTCCATCAGCGACGACGTTTCGTGCTTGCAATGGGACAGCAATTCGCCGAGCCACAAGCCGCTTGGCATCAACCTTGACGTGCAGCCTCGCGCTCGTTTGTTCAGTCAGGGTCCGTATGGATGTCATCTCGCCCCTTTCAAGCTCCGCCGTTGGGCGTCGCCTGGTGGAATCTTCCCACGGTTAACCCCTTTTTTTTTTGTTTTTTTTTGTTTTTTTTTTTTTCTTCATGTCACCGTGAGTTGCGGCGCGGCGGCCATTCGCTTCGCAATCGAACGTAAAAGCCACGATGCCATGCCACTCGTGTCGGTGTGCAAGCAAATTCGAATTTTCTCAACGTGGGAGAAGATAACGTTGACCTCGCCTAGAACAGCACTCATGCACTCCGAGTGGGTCTGAAGTCATAACAATAGCTCGTCTAAGAAAAGAACAAGGTTGTGTGATCTTGATGGAAAGAAGCTTTGGCGCCTCTTGCTGTTGCTGGCAAGATCGGAATTGTAGGCATCTTGAACGTCATTCTCTCGCTCCGATGAGCGTTTGACGATGCCAAGTGGCCGAGATGCCATTGTTCATCCTCCCCTCGCGCTCACAAGCCCATGCTCGCTTCATAGCAACGGAAAAGCCGTGTCGCAAGCATCGATCCGTGTGCTTAGGCCGTGTGCTCGGGGCCGTGTCAGGCTTGGGCTGTGTTGCCGCGGCGATGGGACGGCAGAGGTGCAGTGACAGCGCAGACGGTGAATTTTTACTGTCGAGAGAGAGAAAAAACACGCTTGAATGCCGCGCAACTGCAGCCTAACCGTATGCAACTCGAAGCGCAATTCTTGTCGGCAAAGACAGGCCAGGTGCCTCTTCTTTTTTTTTCTTTTTTTTTTTTCTTCTTTCTTTTTTGGTAAGCTCCAAAGTGATTGTCTCGCTTGGCGGCTGCCTTGGCCCTGCATTCTCGTGCAGTGGTGGTAAGCTCATCAACATTTCCGCTCATTTTCGCATTGTTTTTTGTTTTTTGTTTTTTGTTTTTTTTTTCCCACAAATTTCCTTTTCGAGCAGCAGTCACCGCCCGTGTGTGTGTGTGAGAGAGAGAGAGAGAAGCGAGATAGAAAGGCATGCTGTAGAGACAGAGACCGCTCGCTCTCGCTTTCGGTTTGTTCCTGTTTGAAGAGCTTCACTCTGCTCTGCAGTGAGAGAGCGAGCGATAAAACTCATGCTAAAGCTCGCTTGTCTCGATCTTATCCGTCAAAGGGGCGGTTGCGGATGTCAATTCCACGGTCCTCTTGGTCCGCAGCAGCAGTATGCAAGCCTTGTGAGGCGTCCTTTGCATTGACCCGCATGCGCCTCACCTGGCTTGGCTTTGAGAAATCAATCAAATCACACGAGCCTCGTCTCCACGCTGCAGGGCGGATGTGAGCGTGAGTGTGAGTGCTGCGCAGTCAGTCAACTGTCAGAAAGCAAGAGCGAATGCAATCTGCCCCGCGCTGCCAAATGCCAACCTTTGTCTCAAGCCATTCATCCGCTCCATCTCCTCTTCACACACCCATCCATTGATCATACCTGATCGTGTGCCATCCCTCTTCTCTACCGTTTCCTTTCCCGTCACCATCCCGCTTTCGTTAGCATTCCGGTCTTGCTGCATCGAGACCCGTGGGCAGGCTTCAATTCAGCCATCTCCCCCACTCACGACGAGCCGCTTCTCACCGACGCACACGACTCTCTCTCGCCTCTCGTTGATCCGTCCCAATTCACCGGTTCGTCTTGGACGACATCATCCTCCATACCACACTTTACCATCGTCTGACACAACCCACACCAGCATTCCCGTTCCAGCCCCTTGGACCAGGCCATCATTGGTTGGTGGTGGTGTTTGCTGAAAACGTCTTATTCCCTGCATCTCATCATCCTTGCCGAGAAAAGCTTCCGTCCTTCGTCTCGCCTCGACTCACTGCGTGGCGCATTCATCTCCTTTCCCTTCCGTCCCGCCGCACTCAGCCCGCGTTCCACACCGATCGACACTGCACTGCACCGCACTGCATTCGCCCACATCAGCTGCCTGCGCATCCTTTGGACGCCTCCTTGCTTGGCTGCATCCCAGTCGCGCGACCCGTCGACTCCGCATCCACTCGGGACACGCAGCAGCGCGTCGACCAAAGCTTGATTCAGCGCAACCCCACTTCATTTCGCACTTGGCTCTGCATCGGTGTTTGTCGTCGCGCCACGTTGAGCGCATACAGCCAGCCTGTCGAGCTTGTTTGGATCTCTCCTCCGTCCTACCATCGACTTTTGCGGCCTCTTATAACAAGCTCCCTTTCGAGTGCGCATTCGGCTTGCTTTCTCCCCTCCATCGCTGCTCGCACTCTCTACCATCAGTCTTGCCGCACATCCAAACTCGATTGTCGTCCGCCTTCCATCCATCTCGCAACACGAGCAGCCGACCTTGCCTTCTCCAACGCACAACGACATGTCGCACCTCGTCAGCCATGCGCAAGTCTCTCTGCATCCCGTAGCCTCTCGCCATGGCACTGTTTCGTCCACTCTCGTCTCCGTTCCAGCCGAGTCCCGCCATCACCATCAACCCCGCGACGAGCCATCCGATCGCGAAGATGGCCAGGGCACTCCCCGCCTTCATCGCTCTTCCCCGGAACACCAGTGGTCGCGACCCATTCCTCCACGCTCGCCTTCACCCACAACCTTGCCGCAGCCCGCTCAATCGCCCCTCGAGCCTTCGAGCTATGGCATCCAACACGCCGACCTCGACCTCTACCCCATCATCCACGACGACCCGCTCCCGTCCGACAGTAGCAGCGATGACGAGGCAGACGACAACTATGACCACGACGACGACACCTTGGACGACGGCTTTGGCCAAAGCACATCCACCCGTTCCGCTTCCAGCTCGCGTCGACCGCGTCTCTCTAAGCGCAAGCTTGCTGCGCCCGTCCGCCTCATGTCAGCAGAGCAGCTCTCTCGCTTGCATGACCAGTACGTCGCCCAAGATGTGCCTCACCACGTCGTCTTTCCTTACCTCCACGGCGTCGACGGCAGCATCCCCGCCCAGAACCACTTTTTTGGCGCTCCTTTGAGCGGTCAACCGACGCCAGCATATCGCGGCCTCACCATCGTTCGTGCCGAGATGCCCTCCCGTGAAGAGGCCGAGCGCCTTTCTACCTCCTCCAACACCAGCTACAACCAGGGCAGATCGCGCGGTCGCACCTTTTCCAGCGTCACCACCCAGTCCTCTGGCAGCTCGCCCGACACGGACGAAGAGTCGGCCCGCTTCGAGCCAAGCTGGACCAACGGATTCAAAAGCCCACCTGCGCTTCAGCTCGCTGCCTCGACGCTCATCGATCCAGCGCCCATGTCGCCCTCCACTGCATCGACCGTATCCTCCCAGGTCTCCCGACCTTCGCTCTTCTCCGTCACCTCGGAGAGCTACAGCTCAGGCTCGCGCACCAGCGTCTCGACCGTCAGCGACATGGCCGACGACTGTGCCCGTGCGGCCGACAAGAACTTTGGCATGTATGCAACGCGCGACTACCTCCAACCCAGCACATCGCTGCTCAACTCGACCGTCTTCCCCGAAGAGATCCTCAACCCGCCCACCCTCTGCCGCACCATGTACGGTCGCAATATTTACAGCGATCTTTCCGAGCCGAGCTTTGGCGACGCACGAGACACGTACGCCGTGCGCAGGATCGGCGCCAGCTTTGCCAACCCGCCGCAGGCCTCGGGCGTGAGCTTGCGCAACTTCAAGATCCAGAACGCCAAGTACGCCACCATCTCGGACATTGTCATCTACTGTCCCTTTGGCTACCACTCGGGCGTGCTCCAGCTCGCCACCATGGTGAGGGAAGCACAGGCGTCGCTGCGCAAGGAGCGCCTCTCTCGCGGCTGGGGCGGCCTCCAGTACAACGTCTTTGTCGTCACCGAGCCTTTCAAAGTGTTTGAGGAGCACTTCCCCAGCATGGTCGCCGTCGACAGCAAAGGGTCGGACCGCAACCGCATCGATTTCGTGGAGCGCGAGAGCGACGAGATGCAGAGGATGGCGCGTGCTTCCGAGATCCACGACAATGTCTGGCTCGGCTCCATCTTTGACCGACCTGACCTTGCCAAGCGCGCGCCCTGGGGACCCGACAGCGGCGACAACAGTGCGCCTGCCACGCCAGAGGAGCGGGATGAGCAAGGCAACCCTCACCACTTTTCGATCTGCATCGACTGTGCCGAAGACCCCCTGCCCTGGTCGAGCGGGTGCACGCCCAAAGTGCTGCGCAGTGCGGCTCAGTACCTCGACTCGGTGGAAGCATCCGTGCGTATCGACAGCCAAACCGACAAGCTGCTCGACAGCCTCCACCGCGACCAGCTCTTCCCTCTCGACGGAAGCGCAGCGGGAGAGTCCCTCGGCGACGGTTTCCGCAACCGAAGCTCGCGAGACGGATCCATCGTGCTCGGTCCCAATGGCTGGACACCGAAGTCGCGATCGATCCCTGTCGGCACCGACGCTACTGCCTCGCACTTTTTGCACACCAAGATCTCGAATGCGAGCCTTGGAGCTGCTCGCAGCGATGCTAACGACGGCGACGTGCTCCGCATTGGCGCCAACTACGCCGTGCAGCTCGACTTTCAGACGGGTAGCGGAGGTGCCCCGCGCATTTTGGGCTGCAACGAAATGATGGCCGAGAAGCTCGTCAATCTGTGCATCTGGATTCACCAGCAGGCCTCGCCTCAGAGTGCGCCGCCATCGGAGCGTGCTGCGCCCAAGTTCAACTCGATCTCGTCGACGCTGCGAACCTTCCGAGATGCTGCCCGATCGCCCACGCGATCCTTCTCGCCCAACCACGGTCGCGAGCGCCCGTCGCACCGCCGAGACGAGGCACGCAGCCCACGCGCGCAACGGCCGAGACGCGTCTTGCTCCACTGCCACGATGGATACACCGAGACGTCGACGCTGGCGCTGTCGTACTTGATGTATGCTCGTGAGCTCAGCCTGCCCGAGGCGTATCTGGATCTTCAGATGCGCGCCAACCGATCCTTTTTTGTGTATCCTGCCGATGTGGCGGTGCTTGAGGCGGTGGACCAGCTGTTGCAACGCACCCGCGCCGCGCGCCGCGCAAGCATGCCCGAGCCCATGGACACGAGTCCTGACGTGCGCCGAAGCCGTCATGCTCCTTCCAAGTCGTTCAGCGGGCCCTCGATCATCAGCGGACGTCGCACCGAGGACCGTCGATCGTCGTTGTCTACCACAACACCTACCATCAGCGGTCTCGTGGGTGGCGGCCCCTCGCCCGTCGAGTTGGCAGGAGGCGGCGTCTGTCGGACGTCGACGCCGACGCCGACCAAGTGTCGAACCGGTGTCGTCGAGGTGGAAGCACAGGGCGCACCAGAGACGCACGACTGGTTCAACGCGGATCGGTTTGACGGCTCGTTCCCGTCGCGCATTCTGCCCTTCCTGTACCTGGGCAACCTCGACCATGCTTCGAATGTCGACATGCTTCGCGTGTTGGGCATTGCGCATCTCGTGTCGGTGGGCGAGACGGCGCTGGAGCCGCCTGCTCACATTTCTGCCAAAGTGAATCCTTCCCGCAAGGAGCATGGGCGCAGCCGCTACCAACGAGCGTCTTTGAAGGCGGCGTTGGCCGAGGATCCGACGACGGTGCCTTCGTGCACGTACCAATCGCAGGGTGTCACCGTGCTCAATGTGCGCAACGTCTCGGACGACGGCATCGACTCTCTGCGCGGTACGATGCGCGAGGCGGTGCAGTTCATCGAGGCAGCGCGTCTGTCTGGCGGTAAAGTGCTGGTGCACTGCCGTGTGGGCGTGAGCCGCAGCACGACGATTGTGCTCGCGTACGTCATGGCTCATCTGGACTTGGGACTGGTGGAGAGCTACTTGCTGGTGCGCAGCCGCCGACTCAACATTGTGATCCAGCCTCACTTGCTGTTCCTGTGGGAGTTGCGAGGATGGGAGATGTTCTTGTGCCGAGCAAAGCAGGCTCAGATCAGGCTGTTGTGCGGTCGACTCGACTCTCCTGATGTGGCGCGCGGCGAATTTCCTCGCGAGGCCTCGAACGCTCTCTCGGCGCTTTCAATTCATGGCGGTGGCGGCAACGGCAACGGCGGCTCGGGTCGCAGTGACTCGGGCTCAGGCTCGTACCGATCTGCGTGGTCGTCACCTGCCAACTCGCCGGTTACCAAGAGCGCGGCGCCGATGGTCGACGCTGTGGTTGGCTCTTGTACGCAGCAATGGGGCGAGGAGCATCTTCCTGGTGTCGAGATTGGTGCGGGCGCGGGCAGCATCCACGGCGTGGACATGTCGCAAGCGGCCATGATGCCGTTTGGATCTGGCAGCCCGACTGGCTTGTCTTACAAGGTGTCACGCCTGACGTGGGGATTCCTCGCACGCGAGATCGCCGACCTCAACTCGCGATACTTTGTCTAAGGGAGTATCCCCTCTAACACACACTTCTGCGCTGTGCCGCAGCATCATCTTGGGCCTCTCGAGGAGCACAGATGATGGTATCAGCCATGGACTCTTTTGGTTTTCTTGATCTTTCCCCCTTTCCCTTTCTCGTTTCTCTTCCGATTTTTTGGCATATCTCTTTGGGCGCTTCAGATCTGTCACGGGTCCTTGTCACCGAGGCTGGTCCCGCACTTGTTCACCCACTTTGTCCTGCCATGGTTTCTTGCTTGTTATGGGTTCGCGATGACTTCTGCATCGCCGTTGTTCGGTTCTTTTCCCCTGTCACCCGCATTTTGTTGTTGTTATTGTCGTCTTGCCTTTTCCCTCTCTTCGTCTTTTTTCCTCTTGTCGCAATCTCGTCTTTTGTTTCAGCACTTTGTCGCACACCTTGTTCGTTCTGTCCCGTTTTGCAATTTGGATTTCTTGTCTGTTCATCACGAGTGTGAAGAGATAGGGGTGGAAGCTGTGACCGCGAGAGCCTCGTGATGCTGCGGTCTGTGCACAAGACAAGAGGCTCAGAGCGGGAAGGGCGTAGAGATCGACAGTGCGGTATATGCAAGGGAGACATCAGGAACAGATGGCGATTGCAGGACGGCGATACGCAAAAAAGAAGAGTGGCGCTCGGGACGTCGTCCAAGCTTGCTTGCCTCCTGACTCAAGTGCTGCGTGCACAGAGATCAAGCAAGAAGCGACGCGCTTCTGACAGCCGATCAGAGATCAACAGACCTGTCAGTCTGTCAGTCTGTCACCCGGCTGAATCTGCTGTCAACTCTCGGCTCTGCTGCTGCTGCTGCTGTTAAGCGGCTGTCGCTAAGCTAGAGAGAGATCTGCGAGACAGCGTTGGTCGACGCGCAGGCCGCATGCAAAACAAGCTGCGAGCCGAGCGGGGTCTCTGCAAATTTAATAAGATCCCGGCGCAGTGTGTGGCAGAGCACGCAGCACAGCACAGCACAGAGCAGAGCAGAGCAGAGCAGAGCAGCACAAAGCGGTGGCACAATCGCAAAGTGCTCGGCGTCGCCTGACGAGAAAAAGCCCAGTTTCTGTGTCTGTGTCACTTTGCTGTCCAGCTCAACGCACACTCATGAAAGGCGGTGCCGCGTTGAATGCTTTCTGAAAGTGTGTCTCACAATTTGCGCCCACCCAACAACAACCACATCGCCAAAAGAAGATCGTCACAGCGGACCGCGCTCCCCCTTTCTCTCTCTCTCTCTCTCATCACCCACCACCACCGCATCTGCATACAGCAACTCGTGCTTCTGTTTACGCCTCGACTCGAAAAAAAAGACTGGTTAATCGACGCCTTGGCAGGCTTCTGCATGGACCACACACATCGCGAGAAGGACACCTCGAGCTAGCAATCTACACTCCACCCAACAGGATCAGCGGGCAGGCTTCGTTGCAACAGCACCTCGTCGCGAAGACGACCGACACGTCGTACACGTTTCTCAGCTCTCAGCTGAATCGAGTAACCCGGCAAACGAGTTGGCCACCCTCATATCATGTCCGACCAAGATGAAGCGGCCTCGTCGCACGCGGCCTCTGCCAAAGATGCCATCGTCACCGACGAACTCACACCAGACCACCTCGAGTCTCTTTACACCGACTTGCCTTCCGACGCAACAGCGCTCAAGGCCATCGTCGGCACCATGAGGCTCGAACTATCCAAAAAGAGCCAGTCCATCGCCCAGCTCACAGAGGAAATCGATCAGGTCAAGGCATCGCACTCGGTAGTGCTACAACGATCCGCAGAATGGCAGGACGAGCTCGAGACGTTGCGACTACGCGTCCCACAACTCGAAGAGGAACTGCGCAATGAACGCCAAGCAAAGGAAGCCGAGTCGGATCGCGTCAAGGATCTCCGCATTCGAGCAGAAGAGAGCCGCCGCGCCATCATGCGGCTCCAGGGAGAGCAGTCGGATGCCCGCGCAAAGGCAAAGGCAGACAACCGTCGCAGTTGGGTCCCTGCTGCTACGAACCCGCCTCCCGTTCGCGATGAGCAGGAAGAAGCAGAGCTCAAAAAGTCGAAGCGCGCCAGTTTGGCGTTTGGTCCCAACGCGCTCAACCTCAACGTCGCAGCCCGTCCCGGAAGCGGTCAAGGCTACGGTCATCGACGCACAGCCAACGGCAGTCGCAGCGTTTCGGGCGCTTCCAAAGGCGAAGCTGAAGAGTCCGAAGAGCCCTTGAGCCCCACTTTCGCGAATGGTCTTCGCGGTTTGCGACTCTCGGGAACTGGAACCACCAATGGCACATTCAGTTCACTGCTCATGCCAGTTGCACCTAACAGCGGCGGCGCAGGCGACGACATTGGCAGCTCAGCGCCCAACTCGCGCCGCAGCTCGTTCCGCAGCGATGCAGGCAAGTCGCCACGGCTTGCTCCCACCGATCTCCCTCAGCCAGATTCGGCCGACGTGCCGTCTTCGTCCGGCGCCCGTCTCTCGGTTCCATCATCAAGTCTGGGCGGTCAGCGCTCGTCGATGCTCAGCTCGCCCGCGTTGTCCCAAGCCGCCGCTAGCTCAGTCGGCGTAGGATCCCCCATCCTGGAAGACAACGAAGAGGAAGAGACCAACCCGAGCATCGGCGCAGCTATGGCAAAGGCGCTGCCCAACCTACCCTCAAGAGAGTCGTCGATGCACTTCCAAGCGCACGATCGCGAGCTGCGTGCCAAAGAGGTCGAGATCGAGCGCCTCACACGCGAGATGAACGCCATGCGCATGTCCATGGAGGAAGCCGTCGAGGCGAGAAAGGCGAGCGAAGCCTGTCTCAAGGCGTTGCGTGACTTTATCGCCCACCACGACGCGGACGCGGACGCAAACGGACAGATGGGCGATGACGCGGATCGCATCGTGCAGCGTGCCAGCGTGGGTGCTGGTATGCTGAAAGGAGTCAAGCTGCCGCCCTTGCCCACGGACGATATCGACGATGACGAGGAGACGGCCCACTTGAGTCCGCAAAAGGCGGCGAGCGCAGGAGGAGGAGGGGGATGGGGAATGAAGCTGCCGACTCTGATGCGCAAGGCGACGTCGTCCAGCACGAATACAGGCGGAGGAAATTCAAACGGTCCTACGCCTTCCGACGAGGCCAAAAGTGGCGCTTCGCCCGACCCAGCAGCAGCAGCAGCAGCAGGAGGGAGTGGTGGTGGATTCTTTGGAGCTGCATCTTCGTCTCCACGCAACTCGGCCGGGGCTGGCGCTGCATCAGCGTCTGCGTCTACATCACAAGCCAAATCCATTGGTTCGAGCTTTGCCGGTTTTAGCAACTTGCTCAGCCGCACTGCGACGGGCACCACACCCAACGATGCATCTTCCGCAGCGGCTGGCGGTGCTTCTGCCGTAAGCTCTCCCTCGCCTCAATCCGAAAACGTCGGCGTGGGCTCGCCCTCAGCAGACGAAGTAGGTGCGGGAAGCGCATTCAAAGGCTTCGGCTGGTTCAAGCGTGCCTCTGTCCTCTCGGCCACTGGCACTCCTTCGACCCCTGCAGCCCAATCGGAAGTCATGGAGGAGAAAGTGCTCTCGCCACCCTTCCGATCGCTCGACCACGACCAACTCTCGATCTCGCGCCAGAGCGTCATCACGCCGCTGTCCGAGACGCAGGCGAAGCAGCTCGCCAACGGTAGCACGCCAGGGACGACGAGCAACGGCCCGTCCAGCTCGACATCCGCCTTGTCGGTCCGCACACCCAGCGTCAGCGGCTCCAACAGCAACGCTCTTGCTCTCGCGGCCAGATTCGGCGATGAGGAGGAGGCCAAGAAGGTGGCCGAGACTTTCCAGAATGCCGAGCCGGAGCTGTCGCACCGTGCGCAGAGGGCGGCGCAGAAGACGGAGCAGGTGGAGCACTTGACGGATGTGCTGCCGTCGTTTGATTAGGCGCAAGAGGGGAGTTGTGATGGTGATGGGAGGGAGGTCGATAGAGTGAGGCCGTGGCCAACTGTGTATTATTAATTGGGGGTTTTGAGTGGCAATCGATGTGGTTCTTGATCGCACGTGTGTCGTTCTGCGAGAAGAATGTGTGGAATCCCTTGAACGCAGCGAGTCGTGAACGAACATTGCCCCCCGCTCACCTTGAATCCCCTTCTTGACGGTTTTCCACCTCCTCTCGCGCCTCGTCCTCTTCGTAGTCCTCGTCCATCTCGTCCTGCTCGGCATCCATCACCTCATCCACCCTCTCCAGCATCGCCCTCGTCCACTGCACAGCGTGATTCAGCAGCGCCAACTGACCCTTTCTATACCGCGCAACATTATCATACACGACCCTTCTCACCATGTCCGGCTTTGCACGATCCCACGCCGCCTCTGCACCCTCGACCAACGTCGACTCTATCAAGTCGTCAAACGCGCGCTGACTCGAGCGAAACGCCTTGCGCTTACCCAGCAACATGGCCTCCAGCACCTCCAGCACCCTCCCGTACACCTCGACGCTCGACAAGCCGGGGGAGTGCACACACGTGCGGCGTATCTCCTCGGGCAGCCCGGGCGCGGGGCACGCTGGCTCGACGAACCTCCCCTCCGCATCGCGCAGCTCCTCCTCGCCCGCCGAGGTGGGGATGCGCCAGTAGTGCGTGACACTCGCCACCTCCGCATCGCCACTCCCGCCCAGCCGGAGCGCCAGCGTATCCTCGCTGCACGTATCCAGCGTAAACCCATACCCGGCGAGGAACTCCTCGTTCGACTTACCGCCGTAATTGTTGTACACCTGCACGGGCGCGGTGGGGAGCGCATGGTTGAGCGTCATGCACACGTCGGTGTTGGTGAGCGACCAGGTGACGGCGCGGGCGCGGGCGTGGTTGAACGTGTCGTACCCCGGGATCAGCACCGGTGCCGAGGAGGAAAGCCCGATCAAGCGGGGCGGGAACGAGCGCGAGGTGAACGCGGACTCGGCCCAGCGCCACAGCTCGAGCGCTGCGTGCTGCGTGCGTGCCATCATCGGGTCGGTTTGCACTTGCGCTGAGGTGACGGGCTGCAGGGTGTGCGCGAGGTACGCTGCGAAGCCTTGTCCGCTCGAGAGCGGGGTCAGGTGGGGAAGGAGGAGCGCCCGCGCGCGCTCACAGTCGATGATGGTCTCGCTGAGCCGCTTCTCCGTGGACGCAACCAGCGGTGTATTCGCCAACAGCCCCAGCTCAGCCACGCTGAAATGCAACGGCGTCGTGATCACCTTCGGTATATGTGCGACGTACGCCAGATGCTCCAACACTTTCCTCACCCCCTCCTGCTCCTGCGGGTCAGTCGCAACCCAAACCTCCGCCATCCGGCACAGCACCAAATACAACAATATCCAGTCCGGCGCAGGCAGCTCCGCCGGATCCAGCTCCACCACTGACCCACACAGCTCGCGCAGCAGTGCCTGCACCCTCTCGAGCGCAGATTGCGACGTGATGCACAGCTGACGCGGCACGCGGATGACCGTGGTGTCTGGAGGCAAGGGTTGGGCGGTGTAGAACGAGAGGCCTGTGAGGGGGTCCTGGGCGAGGTAGAGGTGGGGATGGAGCGTGATGCCGACTGAGGCGAACCAGTCTAGAAGAGGATGTGGTTCTGGCATGCTGAAGGAGAGCGGGTTGGGAGGAGGTGTGTGGTGGTGGAGAGAGAGGATCGAGTGGATGAGAAGAAAAGGTGCGATTTGGGAGGAATTTTCGGTGAATTAATCGGTATGTGGAGAAAAGCTGTCAAAAATCTCATCTTTAGGACCCTTGAATTGGGAGTTGCTGCGCATTGACAGAAGTTGCTTCCGCTCTCTCACTTCTTCGATCATCCATCCCTCCCTTGCATACTCCCGAGTCAACGACATGGCAGGCAAGCATACAATCGTCATATCCGACTCGGACTCGGACACGCTCAGCGAGTCAGAGAGGCCCACTCTGCAACGAGCCAAGCAACCAACGTTCTCGACACAACGACGGCCGGATGTCGAGACGCAACAGAGCACTGCAAGTTCAGCGCGAGCTAAGGAGTCATCCACCAACAATGCGGTTTCGTCCGCAGCTGGTTCCTCGACGTCTGGCCTGCTCGCACTGCTGCCGGACCGACGACAGCTCGAGCTGGAGCGAATGGAACGGGCGCGCAAGCGGAGGAGGGAGCAGAATCGGCCGAGCGAGTCGGATGACGACGACGAGACTCAGGTCGAGGTGAAGCGCAGCAAGAGCGGCTATGGCCCAGCTGTACTCGCAGCTAGCCTTGCTTCGACCTCATCAGCCCCAGCAAGCAATGCTGCATCCACGTCGAAGACCCCCTCCAGCAACGCCTCTAGCTCCAAGTCCGCATCGAGTACCACCAACACCTCCTACTCAAGCGCAACCGACCCCATCCAACCCACAAGCAGGTTCTGGACGGGCACCATCAAGCACAGCTACAACCGATACGCCGACAAATCGCGCGCTGGCGTCAGCATCTCGCAAATGCTGCTCCCAGCCACCGCGACCGACCGCGACAGTCTGCGCTTTGCCGTGCTGGCGACGTACGATCTGCGCATGGACTGGCTCTACTCGCTCTTCCCGCGCGGTGTGCCTGTCACACTGGTCCTGCCACCGCCGAAGGAAGACTACCGCACCGATCCGGCGGTGGCGCGACCCGGTCTGCACGCGAGCGAGATCTTCGGCGGCGAGTTCGCCCGCTGCCCCGGCTGGCAGATCTGCGTGCCGCACAAGCCCAAGGGCGGGTGGCTTACGCAGCACATGAAGTTTTTGATCCTCGTTCACGGCGACTTTCTTCGAGTGGCGATCTTGAGCGGAAACTTGAACCAGATCGACTGGGAGCGTATCGAGAATACGGCGTTTATCCAGGACTTCCCGCTCCGTGCTTCAGCATCCAACATCACAGGTCCCTCAAGCAGATCCACCACGGGCAACGTCAACGACTTCAAACCACAACTCACCCGCGTGCTGCGCTCGCTCAGCCTCCCCGCCACACACCCCATCTACACCGCTCTCGACGAGTACGATTTCACGGGCGCGACCCGCGCGCGCATCGTCGCCAGCTGGCCCGAGCCCACGAGCCTGACCGAGTGGGAGCGCATCGAGACGCAGGGCCTGGGTAGGCTGGGCCGAGTCGTGCGTGATCTGGGCATGCGGCCGACGCACAAGCTGGAAGTCGAGTGTCAAGGGTCCAGTTTGACGAATCACGATGTGAAGTGGGTGGAGCATTTCCATGTGCTTGCGAGCGGGGTGGATCCGCGGCGCGTGCTGCCGTTGAAGGGGCGGGCGAACGAGGTGCATGATGAGTATGCGCGGTTGGTGGGGCGGGAGAAGGGGCTGCCGCCGGTCAAGGTGTGCTTTCCGAGCCATCGGTATGTCGAGGAGAGGGCGGTGGAGGGGCCGTTGGGTGCGTTGAGTTTTTTTGGCAAGGCCGAGAGTTTCGCTGAGTCGTCGTAAGTCCCCACCCCCCTCCAAGCACTACTCGATTCAGAGAGAGCGTACTGACATTGTCCGCTAAAAAAAAAAAAAAACAGCATCAAACCACTCTACCACACCCCGCAAAGCCGGCGCGGCGACCTCATGATCCACGCCAAATCCATCCTCGCACTCAGCGCGCACGGCGCCGCTCTAGTAAACCAGGCCTTCGTCGATGCCAGCGACACGTACATCTCTGGTAAACCCCCTCAACCTCCCGGAGGCGAAAAGGCGGAGTGGTCAGGCCCACGACCCGCAGAACAGCCAGTTGGGTGGACGTACCTCGGCAGCGCTAACTTCACGCGCGCTGCGCACGGCACTGTTAGTGGCAGTGCTAACAAGCCTACGATGAGCTGTATGAATTGGGAGCTGGGCGTGGTGCTGCCCATTTATGCGTCCGAGGTGCAAGCGCGGGGCGTGGAGGCCGAGGGGCTGAGGGCGGTGGTGTACCATAGGCCGGTGCAGGCGTATGCCAGCGAGGATGGGCCTTGGGTGAGTTTTGCTCTTGCACAGCGATTCGAGGTTGGGTAGAGAGGGTCAAACTGACAAAAAACGCTTTGCTTGTGTGGGCGACAGGACAATACTTCGGCTCGAGCTCTGCTCTGATGCCTCGGCGCCGCCGTTCAGAGTGAGACGACGAGGAAGGTGTCCGAGCGATGTTGAGCGCCACCTCCTCACACACACACGCACGATCGCGAATTGAAGAATGTGCTTTCTGAAATGCCGTCTGAGATTGCAATGCAACGCCTGTGACTGAGCCCGCTCCCGCCTTCAAACCGCCAACTTGCCCACCCCATTCGCCGCGCCCTCAACCCCCTCGTCATCCTCATCGCCACTGATCCCCCTCTGCTCCTCGTCCTCCTGCCTGCCCTGCTCCCACCCCTTATTCATATACTGCTCCAGGTCGAACTCGCCCTCATCCTCCCCTTCATCATCATCGTCGACAAACATGTCCGGATTCAACGAGAACATCTCCCTTCCGCTCAAACCCGCCATCTTATTCGCGGCTGCTTGGGCCTCTTTCTTCTTCTGCAACATCTCCGCTTCAGCTTGCTTTTTGTCCATGCGCTGCTTTTTCCACGCGGCGAAGGATTCGGCGGTGACGGGGGTGAGGTTGCTGCCGAGTTTGTGGCGTTCCGTCTCGAGGAAATCTTCGAGGCTGATCTCGTTTGCTTTTTCGAGTGCTTCGAGTTCCTTTTTCTGGCTCTTGAGGACGAACCCGGGCGGGAGGCGGTGGCGGTACATGCACTTTTCGCCGCCGTTGGGGCATTCCCAGAACCAGCCGTACTTGCCGTCCTCCACAGCTTGCAGGAAGAACTTGCACACTTTGTCCGTAGTCGCACGGGGGTTGCCGTGCTTCGACAGGATGACGCTGTTGAGTTTGGCGTCGTCCCACTTGTCCATCGTGTCGAGCTTCTTGTCCTCGGCATCGTCGCGCATGTCGACGTACAGATCTTTCTTTTCGGTTTTGCGCGCCGCGTCGTTGCTGTGCCCATACTTGCACTTGCTGCCTTTATCGCACCGCCCCGCTTTCCAAAATGCACAGGTGACCGTTTTTGGGTCCACCCCGAATGGCACTTTGGGCTGGATAATGCTGAATAGAGGATCGGCTGCACGCTCCTTCGCCGCGGCTGCTGCGGCCTTTTTGTCCTCCTCCTTTTTCTTTTCCTTGGCTAGTTGCTCTTTGGACTTGCCGGCTACTTTTTGCTGCTGTTGGATGAGCGCGACTTGCTTTTGCCCCTTGCCTCCCTTTTTGTTCTTCATGCCGAAGGTTTTGTCGACGGCGACTTTGGAGCCGCCCCCGCCTTTGTCTTTGCCTTTTGGTGGCATGGTTGATGTGTGTGTGGGAGAGGAAGGGTATGTGCTGTGTTGGGGGAAGACCGGCTGTCCAAGTCGCTCGAAAGCCGAATATGAACGGGAGCAGAATTCCTAGTAGCTTTCTTCCTCCGCTACAGACAGTCGAGAGCCGTACGGAAAGCCGTATGGAGAGGCGATCGTTCCGGTTATACAGTCCTCGCTGCCGAACCTGCCTCCTTCAGCGGTCGATCGCTACTTCGTAGTGCTTCGTCGTATGCACCGCACTGGGTGTGTCAATGGAAGCAGTTGCAAAGGTTGTGCACTTTATACCTTCAGTGCGATGCAGCGCGAGGTGGTGATGATGCTGAGGTGGTGTCGGTGAACGTCGTCGAATGGTGAGAAGACGGGAAAGGTAAGAAGGAAAGTTGGGAAAAAGTCGTGTGCCTCGCTGCTAAATTTTTGTAACCCTCCCCAAATCAAGCCTTTTGTACTGCTTTGTATCTACGACTTGAAAAAATTTCTATTCACTTCCACCCAGATCGGGCAGTTGCACCCGATCACCGTTTCGTCATGCTGCAGATGCCTCTCTGGAGCTTTCCTCGCTTCTGCTCTGCCTTTTGCTCATCGAACGCTTCTCACAGTGTCAAGCTTTCCACCTCAGACTCATTAACGCACAGGGATCTTCTAAGAGTACAGACGCATAATATTGCAATATCAAAATGCGTTGACCAAAAAGTGAGCTCGTAAGAGTGTGTGTGTGACAGATAGAAACCGAAAGAAGAGACCAACTCGTAGCAAAAAAGCGCAACAGTTGCAATGTTCGTGAAAAAATGTTCACATGTCAAGCGATCCATCCCCATTACGCAGCTCCGACATCGGACTCAGATGAGCGGGCGCCGGTAAGCCCTGCCTCGACGGAGCCCTTGTGCTAGGTGCAACCAGCAAGCCAGAATCCACCGTCGTCACGTCTGCCATCGAATGGGCCCGACTCAACGACGCGGCAAACAGACCAGGCCGAATCGTGCGCTCGCCCAGCGGCGAACCAGGTCCACTCGGCGTCAGGGCGCCGCTGACATTGCCGCCGCCAGGCGTAGTGAGTCCAGATCGCGTCGAAAGCGTTGCCGACGTAAGACGATGTCCCAACACGGGCGTAGGTGCTCGACTCGAGGTGCGCGATGCCGGTCGTGAGATGGCGGTACCCGTCGTAATGCCAGTAAAAGTAGGAGATGCTGGACGCGACACCCGCACCATGGTAGGTGTAGCTGCTCCTCTCCTAGCTGCAATCCGAGCACCGTGGCCGAGCATGCCATCCGAAGCCGAGCCGTCGCGACTCAGAGGCAGGCTCGAGTTGCGCTTCTTGGACCGCGTCGAGCGTCGCGGCAAAAGCGATGGGAACGTAGACGTCAGCGCAAGCGCCACTCGGCGTACTGGCCAAGCCAGCACACCAGCCACATCCGTGTTGGCTCGTTTGCGCGAAGATGACGTCCGCAAACCTGCTGCTCCAGCAGATCCGCTCGAACCGCTGCTGCTCTCTTCCGAGCTGCCCTCGGAGCTAAATCCAAACTCTGCCTCCATCGTCGGGCTGTAGTCCTTGCCATCCGTGCGCGAGCCCAACTTGGACCAGAATCCACGCTTCGACACATCGCCGCCAGCTTCCTCCATGCTCGCAAGAACGTAGTCGCCGCGTCCGTTGCGCTTGGTGCTGCACATGCCACCGAGCGTGCCCAGGGGTGGCGGGAGCATGTCTTTGATTGCCGCTCGCCTCCTGGTGGCGCGAGGGCCACGACCACGAGTGCAGACGCACGTCACGAGCAGCACGAGGAAGACGGCCACCATCACAAGCAGCGAGATGGGGCTCATGTGTCTCCTCGCTCCACCCAGAGCCGGCGGGAATGCCGAGCCTTCCCCCGTGGTGGGCCACTTGGGTCGGAAAGGATCCCATTGGCCGAGCTTCGAGTTCGACTTGGTGAGCTCGTCAAAGGGCGAAGGCAGCGATCCAGGCGCAGGCGGAATGTCGCGACTCGCCTCCAGCACGGCCTTGCCCAACGTCCAGCTGACCGAGAAGCCGTCAATGTCGTTGACGCTCTGGAAGAGGTTCTTTTGCTCTCCCTTGCCCTGCGCCTCGTCGGCGTGATCGGTGCCATCGCCTGCACCCTTGTGGTCGACGATGCGTGGAATGCCGATGCCCTCGTGCAGCACGGTGACCATCCATGCCGCTTTGAAGCACTGCGTCTGCAGACGGCTGAGCTGCACTTCAGGTCCGAACAGGTCGCCGGCGTCCAGATGCTGCTTGAGCTGGGCCCAGGGCTTTCCGCAAAAGTCGACGGCGGCCTTTTGGAAGTCGACAAAGTCGTACACGCCGCCGAGTCCAAAGACATCGTGCGAGCTGAACCAGTACTCCGAGACGCCGATAAAGTGGTTGACGCTAAAGTCGATCTTGGGCACGTGGACGCCGTGGAAGAGGCAGGGCGGCTTGTTGCAGACGGCTTCCTTGTCCAAGAGGGGGTGCATGGATTCGAGGCAGGCGGTAAAGTTTCCTGCGCCCATCAGCGAGACATCCGGTTTGCCATCGACATGGGACAGTTGCAGTCCATTCGGAAGACACGGGTCTGACAAGGGCTGATTCGCATCTTGCGCCTTGACCGCAACGGAGCGGAGCAGATCGATGTAACGCTGCCGTGCCTGGTTGGTGCCGTAGCCGAGGAAGGTGGTGACAAAGACCTTGTGCGAGACTTCAGTGCCGTCGAGCATACGGAGTGGCACGGTGGTGAGGTCGGCTTCCGCAGCGGCACCTTCGCCCTGGAGCGCCTTTTTGCTGGGCTCAAAGGCGATCTGCGTGCTGGCACCACCCATGTCGAGGAAGCCGAAAGTCGACTTGCCCTCCATGATGTCGGTCTCGCCGTCGAGAGAGGCCTTTTTGCCGCGAATGTGGAAGCCATCCATGAGGTAGTTGACCGAGATCCATCCGAGGAGGCCTTCCTCTTCACCGCTGATAACCTGAACATGCTCGTTGCATCCTCCACCGTCGAGGCTGAAACTCGTGTGTTCGCGGATGTAGCGGCACGTCTCGGCGAGCACGGCTTGTCGCTGTGAATCAGGCAGCAAGCGCATGCCGGCTGTTGCCATGACATAGATGGGAGTCTCTGCCCAGGCAGATGGAGGCACAATCTTTTCGGCGTGATCGAGGAGGCCCTTAAGGTAGTTGCCGACATCGGCTGGGTGGTCGCCGAAGGACGAGAGACCCGGTTCGACTTTGAGGCTCCAGTCTACGCCCGAGTTTTCCCAGGTGCCCTTTTCGACTTTTGGAAGCACCTTGGCATCTAGGCCTTTGCTGGCACGCAAGGCACGCTCGAGCTTGGGATCCTTCCAGGAGTAGACCTGCATGCGGGAACCGGAAGAGCCAGCGTCGATAAGGACGGCATACTTTCGGCCTTCGAGCCAAGAAGCGGGAGCGTCGAGCTGTGCGGCGCCGGGAACAGCGTCCTTGAGCGGCGACTCGTTGAGCTTGGGTTTCGCAGTCTTGGCAGCGGCATTCCAAGTCAAGGCGTCGACGACGTTCTCTCGTCGTGCGAGGTGTGTTGACGGAGATTGACGCTTTTGTTGCTGCTGTGAGGGAGTAACATACTGCCGCCGTTGTCGTTGCTTCACTGGCGTGTTGAAGGTGTAAGCGCCGTAAGGCTGTGAGGACGACCCCTGTATTGGATAGCTCATCGTGAATGATGGAGGGAGAGAAGGGTTGGAGGTGCCGGTGTGAAGTTGATGGCAAGCACGCCGCGAGCAGAGCCGTTCTGCTGATGCTTTACTGGTGCATTGGTATCGGGGTGTCGACTCGAAGTGGGATGCGGTGCGGCCTGTAGATGCTGTTTCCGAAGCTGATGAGGGTTGGTGCCGCGACCGAGTGCAACTGAATGCAGCTTGGAATTATTCGGTTGGAGACCGAGATCGGTGCGGAGAGAAGCCTCGCTGATGTGGTAGAAGAAGGGAAAGGTGATGATGATGAGGAGGAGGAGGAGAAGGGAGGAAAGGGAGGAAAGGGAGGAAAGAAGGAAGGAATGCCCGTCGAAGCAACTTTGGAGAGAGTCGGATTCTGAGAGAGCGAGTCGTTTCGAAGTCGGGATGGCCGAGATGGAAGCAGCAGCAGCAAAGCAAAATGCACACGCGGGAACAGCGGCGAGCGGCGAGCGGCGGCAGAGGACGAGTGATAGTCGACTTGAGAGAGACAGAAACAGAGGCTGGACCAGCGCACTCCCGCGACAGATTGTGTCTGAGTGGCGGCGGAGCGGAAGGTGCGAGCGAGTGTGCGAGTGTGCGAGCGTGCGTGCGTGCGTCGGTGAAATTGCAGCGTGCACTGCCTGCCCCTGCACTTGGCCAGCCTTCCATTTGGCCATCCTTCCTCGGTCCATTACGCCAGCCAACTGCTTGATTTTCGCTGCAGAATCCCACTCGGCGTCAGGGGAAAGGGGAAGCAAGAGAGGAGCAAGGATAAAAGAATAAAACAACAAAAAATTTCGAAATTTCGATTCAAAACATGAAGCCAAAAAAAAAAAGGGCGGGGACGCGCGACACGGCGGGCGGCCACGGCGGCGGTCCAGAATGATTTTTGGTTTGCGCTTCGAAGTCGAGCGTTTTGGCTTTCGTGCAGCACCATGCAGGAAAAAACTGGGAAAAAGAGTCTCAGAGCGGGACAACAGCTTGGCTCAATTGTGGTAGCGAATCGCGCACCGCCAAAGCAAACAGAACTCAAAGCACAGCACAGCACAGCACAGCACAGCACATTGCCCCCCTCTGGCCAGAGCTTGTGAGAACGTGGGGGGAAGAACGCCGCCGTCCTTTCCCTTGGTTTGGCTCCTCCTTCGCCGCTTGTTAGATAGCTTGCCGAAAGCGCAAATACAGAGTAGTCGAAGCTCCTTTTTCCTCACCACTCGGCTTCGACGCTCTCCTATTGTTTGTCCTTGCTAGAAGCCTTAGTCACAAGAAGCAAGAAGAAGGGGTCATTCGCATGAAGACACGCTAGCGGACAACGCCAATGGGGTCGGCATCGTAAGGCCACACAGCACTCACCAAAGCCAAGGCGCGCACACATCGTCGCAGCGAGTCGAGTCGACTTGTCTCTCCCTCTGGTCGCGCTCTTCCGAGGCAGAAAGACAGGGTTTCACCTCAGCCTCTGGGGATTCTCCTTTTCTCTCTGAGTCGTCTGCTGCCGCCTTCCTCTGGCAATCGTCGCAACACCGCCACTTTCTGCCTCGAAATTTTGGTACATATCTCTGTATCCTAAAAGCAGCCAGTTCATTGGCAACAAAACACCCAAACTCATCTAGCGTCGAGCCCCGGCTCAATTTGATCCTCAACATCCATCTGCAAGCACGGCAGCTACCAAGTGCATCGGTAGCCTAGCCCCGCCTGCACCGCCAATGTGGAACCTGTACTGCAAGAGCATGTGAGACTGGAGACCAGGAAACCCCCCCCCCCCGACTGAAGGTTCGCTCGTTGCTCACGACACACAAGCGAAACAATAGCCGAGGTGATTCGCGTGCTGCATTCGTTGCTCGCGATCCACACGCATTGCGTAGAGTCCACTTTCAACCCCTGCCCAACCGTGGTGGTTCTTGCGAGATGGCGGTGTAAATAAACAGAGCTTGAATCAACTCTTAGTCGCCGATGTCGAGTGTCGATTACAGCCAAATCGCCATCGCGACCTCCTCAATCCGTAAGCCACGCTCGTCACCACCGAATCGGACAGCTCAACTCCGATGAAAGAACGTGGCAACCATCCCAACCGTCGGGCTAAATATAGACGGATCTCGTCGCAGCATTCGATACATTCATCCATCCGTTCATCGCATCGAAAGTGACTCTTCTTATTCGGACCGAGATTGCCGCAGCATCCGATCATCTCAGCCTCGTCCATCGCGTGGCGACCTTCCACGCTTCCTTGCTGATCGTTCTCCTGACCTTTCGTTCACTCTCTGCTGTGCTCGACGTCTTGTTCGATGGAATGGTCGCTGGAGCTGCCATAGCATGAAAGACACGGTCGCTACGCCGAAGTCTGAGCCTGCACATGTCATCATGCTGAAACGAGGTCCGTTGCACGTGCTCCGCAGCTCAATTCGCAATTCTATCTATGTGCTCGACGTTTAGCGATGGGGGATCGTCACCGAGATCCGAGCCTACAACGAGCAAACACGGAGAAGAGAGATGAAGGCGTCATTCGCTTCAACGCCGCTTGACAACATGACGGAATCAGAGAGATGGCATTTGACTGTTCGGTGCCTGGATGTTTCTTGTCCGCTCTTGGCACGGGTTCCTCCATCTTGTAGATAGAGATCTGCGACAAACAGACGTGTGTCGACACAAGCAAGACCGGGGAACCTGTCAATTGATGACGTCGTCTTCAGCCCACGTTGGAGGTGGGAAGTAAACGACGCATCGGGGAGGATGGTTGTTATCCAATCGAGATGGGCGTTAGGTGGGAGCTTGTCGTTTCGGCACAGGAGCCTCCGATGCAGCTCTGGATTCGCCGGAGCTCACGAGAACCAGTCTCACCCACACCACATGCCATCGAGCTTCTGTGCAGATAAGAATTGACGGCCTTCCATATGGATCTCAGCCAGTTTAAAGTTTAGGGTTGTGCAGCTTCGCAAGCGATCAGCACTGGACAGTCGCCTGCTCACACACCCCCTCACGTTGAGCTAACGATCCACTAGTCTGTCCCGCACTTGGGGTCACGCTGGTTTCATGCTCCGATACGGGACCTGCTTATCATGACAATGCAGTGAAGAACCACCAATCACCACCCCTGAGATGCACGCAGTAATCTTTCTAGTGCAGCTGCGCAGGCCTTTTGCGAGAGTCGAAGTGATTGGAGCTCATTGTTCGGAGATCGGACACCAGCAGCTTGTTCAATATGAAGACTGACCAGACAATAGCCTAGCAGAAGCTTGGCGGTGGCAGCAGTTTGCAGATGTCGCATGCTCTCGTTGCTAACTTAGTGTCTGATCGTAAGCTTGGCTTGCGTCTCTCGTCAAAGTCACTTTTCTTTCTCGAAATGATCTGCGCCCCGCTTTTGCAGGCTTCTGTCGAGCAAGGGCAGGGCGAGGTGAGAGCACAACGACACTCGAAAGGCGGTGTTGGTGTGTTCTCTTCTGTTCGCTCTGTGGCCTGGCCTTAAATTTTGAATTTGGCTTCAATCCAACTTGAATCTCCGCTTCTGGGGTCAAAATGGTGAATACAGATCAGCGTTCTCGTCGAATACAAACGATACATGTGAAATTCAAATTTGCGTCGAACCCCCTCGAAATCGCTCAATTCAAAGGTTCATCCTTTTGTATTCGCCTGGTGGCTTCTGTAGCTGCTGAGGCTGCTGCTGCTGCCCCTGAAAGCTGCACTTGGACCGCGCTTGACTTGCGGGCAACACGCATGCACGCGCACACGCAAACACAGGCTGGCTGGCTGAACTCAACTCAAGGCTGGTCTCGCTGCTCGCTGCTGCCTGCTGCCTGCTGCCTGCTTCTCTTTTGTGAAGCCGAACAGTGCAGCGCAAAGTTGCTTGGCTCGTCTAGGCTGCCTTTCATCCTCGCTCGCCTGTCACTGCTCTTGATTCGGGTTCGCTTCCGATTGATTGTTTCTGAACTCCTTTCTTTCTTTCTTTCTTTCTTTCTTTCCCTTTCTCCTCCTCCTCTTCCTCTTGCCTCATCTCCTCTCCATCATCTCCTTCCTCCTCATTTCATTGCTTGAAACGACGCAACACCATCGACACTTATTGTCGACCAAAATCACTTTACGTCGCTCTCGCTCCAGCTGGGCTCTCTTATCAACCTTCGACTCTATCTCCCATATTGCATTCTGGAAACGGTTCCTCGACCGGCTAATTTGTTCGTGTGTCGGAGCTCTACTCGCATCATCGCATCTCTGCCTGCTTTTCTCCATCGCACACGCAGTCACGCACTCTCGGAACGAACGACGAGCTAAGCGTGCCATCCGCCGACGACTAGGTTCATTCCGCGGACAAACTACAACTTGCATCCTAGAGCAGCCATCCGGACCGCTACGAGCTGCCTCTACTCGTTGCAGACTGCATCTCTGCACCACTCTCTCGACGCTTCCGACCAATAGCAAGGTCGAACAGCAATTCGTAACTCGGCCCTACAACATCCCCCCGTAGCACGTCCATCTCCAAACCCACAATGTCCAAGGCACAGTTCTTGCGAGAATACAAGCTCGTCGTCGTCGGCGGCGGTGGTGTCGGCAAGTCGGCATTGACGATCCAATTCATCCAGAGCCACTTTGTCGACGAATACGACCCCACCATCGAGGACTCATACCGCAAACAATGCGTCATTGACGAAGAGGTGGCTCTGCTCGACGTGTTGGATACCGCAGGACAGGAGGAATACAGGTAAGTGCCGCTGCAGTCCATTTCGATACAAGCCAAGATCTGCAGAGCTGACCCATCTTTGCTTGATTATTGACCTCACACAGCGCGATGAGGGAACAGTACATGCGAACAGGCGAGGGTTTCTTGCTAGTGTACAGCATCACATCTCGCAATTCCTTCGACGAGATTTCGACATTCCACCAGCAGATCCTGCGAGTCAAGGACAAAGACTCGTTCCCCGTGATTGTGGTGGCCAACAAGTGCGATCTGGAGTACGAGAGGCAAGTAGGCAGCCACGAGGGACGCGAGCTGGCAAAACACTTTGGATGCCGCTTCATCGAGACATCAGCCAAGCAGCGCATCAACGTCGACGAGGCGTTTAGCAACCTGGTGCGCGAGATCCGAAGATACAACAAGGAGCAGACCATGGGCCGTCCCGGTGCGACGGGCGCTGCGACCGGGTCAGGCGGGATGGAGCGATTCCAGACGGAAGAGGGTTCGCACTCGAAGGGATGCTGCGGCGGTTGTGTGGTGCTTTAAGGGTCGCTGTGGTCCCGTTGTCATCGTCCGTCCGTCCAGATTCCATTCCTGCATAGACTCGGTTTTTTTTTTTTTTTTTTTTTTTTTTTTTAAATTTCTCGAATCATCTTGGCACGACGCTGGGCTAATTGTTTTCTGTGCACTTTCGATCATGCGTCTTTTGACGGACGGCGCTGCGGTGTCGCGAAGCTGCAGGCTGGATTGCTGAATCGTTGCAGGCTTTGCTCTCTGCCCCTTGTGCGATCCCTCTGCAGCCGTTGCTCATTCTCTCCTCGTGATCGCATGTCTTTGCATACCATTCTCTTCTGTTCGCTCAAAACTGGCTCCTCTCGGGTAGTCAATGATATCCCTTTCTTTCTCATCCTTCGGCCTAAGGGTTTGCTCGTGGTGCTAGCTTCGAACACGACTGCTCTTCACTGTGAAGGCGTGTGTCTGAGTCTGTTGCGATTCCAGCATGGCGTGCGAACATCAACAGCATTGGTTCAGACGCCATCCTCTGTTTGTCCATGAGAGTCGAAGTGTTGTTTTGCTTGCGGAGAGGCGAGATATCTAGCGATTTACAAAAAAAAAAAAAAAAATGAGACGCGACTTGTTTCGAAAAAAGAGGCAAAACACGGAAGTGTTGGACTCTTGAACATGCACCGCAACGCTCGCTCGCAGCTCACTTGAGCTTTGCAAAACTCAGCCACGCGCGCGGGGATGAGAGATTAGAGACCCGACCACCATCACCTCCTCACCTCCTCACCTTGCAAGTCGACCGTCAATAGCACATCAGCACTCACTCCAGCAAAACAAGGCAGAACAATGGCGCCATCTCGAGCATTCGGTATGAGCTCCTCGTCTGCCTCTTCGCGACATGCCAATCGCGCTCGGGCAGCATCGGATGAAGAACAGTACTCTGATGCAGACGACCACTACCGATCCATTAAGAGAGCTTCAGCCTCAGCAGTCCCGAGCAAGTCGAGCATGCACAAGTCGTCTGCGAGCGCAGCGTCGCGTTCCAAGCGTCCGAGCGACGAGGCAGACTACGACCAGGTGCGAGCGGTCAAGAAGGTTGCATCCTCGACTCAGAGGAACGTCGGCTCTTCAAAACCAACACGCCAACACGACGACGATGATGGGTCTGAGGTCGAAGACGGAGAACCAGCGGCTCAGGCTCTGTCGGACGAGCTGCTCATGGACACGCGAGCGTTCGGCGAGTACGTCGACAAGAAGCTGTCCAAGCTGCTATCCAAACGCGAACAGATGCTCGAGGAACGTCTGCAGCGCATCACATCCCAACGCGACGACATCCAGGCGCAGTACGACGAGCTGCGAACCCTGCGACACACCGACGCGGAAAAGGCGCTGGACGAATTCAAAAAGACCGCCGAGGCGCGCTACCGCCACGACAAGGATCTGATCAACTCGTTGAAGGTCAAAGTGGAAGCGGCCGAGAAACGGGCCAAGGACGTCGAGGGTGGTGCTGCAGGAGCTGGTGGTGGCGATCGAAGTTTGAGTATCCTCAATGCGAGCGTGCGCGAAAGCGTCCAACCGGAATCCCCGGACCACCGTATCGAGGAGCTAGAGAAGCAGCATCGCAAAGAGATGGCCGAGGCGCAGCGACAGCAGAAGCGGCTCGAGGAAGACGTGCGCGCATACAAGATGCAGCTCGAGCAGGAGATTGCGCAGTCGAAAGCGCACGGCACAAAAGCGTCTTCCGCCTCTGAACCGTCCGCAGCCTCCGCATCGCTGGCAGCGCTCGAGGACGAAAAAGCAGTGCGCAAGCTGTACGAAGACCTGACGGGACTCGTCGTCACGGGCGTCGAGCGCATCGAGCCCCATCAGCCCTTCCGCCGCTTCAAGGCGATCTTTGCACAGGAAGACTACTACTCGGTGCTCATGGATCTGGAGGAGTCGTCGTCCAAGATCGCCTCCTCGTCTAGCGCGACGACAGGCAAGAGCCAGACACGCGACGATATCGTGTACGTGCCCAAGATCGACGAGGACAGGGACAGCGAGCTGCTCAACAGCCAGATGGTGCCGCCGGAGTGGCTGGATGCGTTGCGGTTCGACAGGAATATGCTGTTCAAGTGGTACGAGAAGACGAGGAAGGCGCTGCTGACGGATGCGGCGAGGACCAAGATCCGCGCGAGGGAGGAGAGAGCCGCGAGGCATTGAAGGATCAGCGATGCCGTGTTTCACTTTTGCTTTGTTATTCTGTAGTCTATCGTCTCATCACACGAGCTTCATCCGATTCTTCCCACTCAGCCCGGCCAAACTTCTGACTCGATTCTTGCTATCTACACAGGCGACGGCCTCGTCTCGGGATCGGTCGTCTTGGTGACCCTAAACACATCGCCAACCCGCACCACCCCCTGCTTCTCCCTCGGCACACTCAACATGCCAAAGCACGGCTTGCCCTTCTGCGCGGCCACCTTGTCCACCTGCCTGTACTCCTGCAGCACGCGGTAGGGCAAAAAGTTATCGCGCACGCCTGTGTCCGGGTCGATGTTAGGCACCATGCAGCGTGCGCACTTGGCGAGCATGTAGATGCCTGCGCGGCCTTTGCCTTCTGCCTCGGCTCCCATGGGAATCTCGGCGGAAGGAGAGGGGGAGAAAAACTCGGCGGCTGTCCAGCCGTCCTCCTCCCACGCCGAGAGGGTTGTGGAGGCGTGGGGTGCGTTGTCGACGATGATATTGGGCCTAAAACGGGTGATGGGGAGGGAGGAGAGTTCTTCGGGTGTCCAGTATTCGCGGTTGACGGAGGGGGGCACTTTGTACGCCTTCGCGTCGTCTTGGTCGGAAGAGGGGTAGACCGAGGCGGTGAGCGTGCGCTGTACGTCCCGCAAGCTCTCTGCCGACGCGACGAGACACGGGAAGAAGTCCTGGTAGCGCAGTACGGCGGCGTCCCACTCCACCGAACCGTCCGGTTTGGTCGGGCCGCTCTCGCGCGGCGATGGACCCTTGCGCACCAGCCGCACCGCCTTGCCAAAGTACGCCGAGAGCTTCTCGTCCGCTTCCCTTGATACGGCGTAGCCATCGACATAGGCGCCCCAGATGAAGATGCCGTCGACCACCTCGTACGCCTCCACATCGGCCTCAGACGGCTGCAAAGCCACCTCCACCGTGGATGCCGGCACGCCCGTCTCGGACTGCGGGATCTCGATCACCAGCTTATTCGCGTCCTGCTCGATCTTGGGGTGGATGAGCACCATCTTGGGCAGCTCCCGTGCCGTGTAGAATTTCTTGGTGGTAGCGTCGATGATGAGCCAGGTGCGGTCGTACTGCAGACCCTGGTGGTCGAAGGGCGCTTCCTGGACAGAGGTGCCGCGGCACGACTTGATGGGGTGGATGAGGATCTGGCTGACGACGAGGTCCTTGGCGAGCGAGTCGGCGTGCGCGTTGGTGGCGGATGCGTTGGACGAGACGAGTGCGTTCTGCAGCATGTCGCTTGTCGAGGTGAGGAAGGCCTTGCCGGCTCGAGTGATTGCTTCCATTGTGAGGTGAGGAGAGTGAGGGTGTGGGATGAGGAAGGGTGTGTTGGAGGTCACGGCGATGATGGAGGTGATGAGCGAAGGTCGAACGAGTCATTACGGATATGGAAAGCAGGGTCCACCAAAAAAAAAAAAAAAAAAAAAAAAAAAAAAAAAAAAAGGAAAGTAAAAAAGATTTCAAACCGCCCCCCCGGAAGAGAAGCCCCTCTTTAACGGCTCCCCAAGAACCAAAATACCCCCA
>JALCCG010000156.1:0-50192 GCA_023212695.1 Sporisorium sorghi | reverse complement strand
AAAGGGGGAAACAAGCCCCCCTTGGACAGGCGAAAAAAAAAAAAGCTTCCCCCAACACCCGGCTCTTCTTTGCTTAGCCGAAAAAAAAAAAAAAAAAAAAAAAAAGGTCAAACGTGAAATGCAATGCACAAAAAGGGTCTCGCCTTTCTTCTCATCACCACCTCGCCGCAACGACGAACAATGGATCGCTTCAAGCAAGACTCCGAGATCGACGAGGCCACCAAGGACGAGACCGCTGACGCACTCGCCAAGTCGCGCCAGTTGCTCACCTCTCGTCTGCTGCCGGACCTCGACCAGGCGAATCGCAACCATCAGAGCCTCGTCGCCCAGATCGACGAGTACAAGAAGCTTCGCGAGACGCTCAGGTCGCTCGACTCCAATGACAACCGGATCAAGCACTCGAGTGCACCGGCAAAGGATGCGACACTGCTAGCGGATATCGGCGGCGGTGTAGCTGTGCAGACTCAACTGTAAGGCGAGACCCACAAAAGATGCTTTCAGTGCACAGGGAGGAACTGACTCCGTCTGCTGCATGCTTCGCTTCGAACAGCTTGGACGACGAGAAGCCCATCATCTCGCTCGGGCTGGCCAACTTCTACGCCCAACTGACAAACAGAGAAGCACGAGCCTTCATCACCAAGAAGCTCACCCTGCTCGAAACGCAAGCCACCTTCCCCAATCCTCCCGCACTGCATGGACCAACAGAGCTGAACTCGATACACCGCTGCTTGCTCCCAACAGAAAACGCGATCGTGCGATCGACAAGCTCGCCCAGATCGAGGCGCACATCCATCTCGTAGGTGCATCGCTCTTTCGACCAAAGCAGAAACGGCTCGACGACTGACACTGCTCATCTTGGCATTGTGTATCGCTGCAGACCTCAACGTCGATAACGCAGCTCGACAACCTGCATCGCGGCGGCTCCATCATCGACGACATGTAGCATCGCAAGCCTCAGCTCAACTCACATCTGTACTTGTACCGGCTCTCATCACTCCATTGGCAATCGACTCGATCACAAGCAAATGCACGCTCTTGTGACCGACAGATGTGATGCGCTTGCAAACAGAGACCGTCACACATGAACCCGTAATGCAGCATGCCAAGCAGACTGACCGAGCAGTCGAGACGATCCGAACAAGGGCAACGTCGAGACTGACACGCGTAACATACAAGGTTTTCATTCACCATCGCGATTGTACGCTATCCGGCTCGTCCCTCCGCCTTGACTGCGCCTCAGCTGTGCTTCAGTTAAGCCGCGTCGCAGCACACCTCGCCGCACTCAAGCCGCCTTGCACACCACCTCCTCGCCGCGCTCCACGCCACGTCGTACATCATCTCGCCTCGACGCTGTCGCTGGCTATCGTCTTTCTCGTATGCAATATCGAGACGTAATGTAGCTGCTTTCAACCTTGCAACATCGTGGCGTTGACATCTCACATTCTCAACGAGGCTGTGGCCACGGGCGGCTCCTTCGAAACCGCCAGATCACACCACACTGATCCAACTCGCTTTTCACCGTTCAAAGGTTTGCATTCGCGAATGTGCAAAGACTTTGGGCAGATGATTGCCCAGATTTTCGACAAGACAGAGACCGACTGGGGAGACGAGACCGACTGAGACTGCAACTGCGAGACTGTGAGACTAAAAGACGCTGGAGCTGCGAGACTGGCGGGAGATACGAACCTGACCGACACGACTGAGGCGGAATGCTGACTGCGAGGCGGCTCATCGAGAGCTTCGAGACCGGGTGGGATTGGCGGGAAGACTGAGGATACTGCGAGAAGAGAACACTCACCTGTGAGACGAGACTGGCTGAGACGAATAGGAAGATTGATCGAAGGGGCGAGACTGAAGGAGAGAAACCAACTGAAACGGCTGATACTGACTCGAGTGGCGGCACGACTGGAACGAGGGAAGCGGCGAGAATGACTGGGCCGACAGGCTAACGATAGGGAAGTGTGACCAGCTCTGCCGGCGCACCGTCCCATTTTGATCCTTTGCGTCGTCCACTCGCCGTACGGACGAGGGCCCTCTGTGGTCATCGGAGGCAGTGCGTATCGATATCCTGGCTCCTTTCGAAAAGCTCCGGTTTTAAACAAAGGGCTTCGTTGAGGCCAGTCGTAGCTTGCCATGGTGTTCTCGCTCCAGATAGCCTGCTGCTGGGCCTTTTTGGCCTTTGTGCTGGTACTAGGCCCGTCGTGTTGCCCAATACGATTGGTAAGAAGCTTGCCGACCACCCTGTCGGCCCATTCGCATTGAGACTGCTTGCTGGGGTCGACATAGATCGTTGGTTCCATATACTTCGCGAGGATGATCTTTTGAGCGTCGTCGAGCGAATCATAGAAACTCCACTCCCTCTGCGTAGGAAGTGATGGCTGACGACGTGATGTTCCTGCGCCGAATGACGGCCTCGCGCTCGTCGTACGTGACAAGGGGCGGCATGGTGAGTAGCTTTTTTGCGTAAGCGAGCGAAAGACTCGCAAGAGCAAGAGAGAGGAAACGATGGAGAATGGGCTTGTCGAGATGAGTTGGGGAGGAGGATGGGGGAGGAAGGCTGTTCGTGTGGGGCAGCGAAGGAGAAAAATCCACCTCTAGGAAGCGAGCCGGCGCAGACTACATACGTTCCCATCAAGCACGCCTCTTCAGTCGAAGTCTACTTGCGCAGCAGCAGCAGCAGCAGCAGCAGCAGCAAAGCATAGCTTCCTGATTCCACATCACGGACCGGCTCAGCCGAAGTGCCATCTCGCGCGCGAAACCCAGCACGGTCTGGTCTCTGTCTGCCTTGCAACAGCCTTGCAACAGCCTTTCGACTCAGCCTTTCATGCATGACTCATCACGTTGCTGAGTCGACACTGACGATTGCCTACAGTTAGCCAAGCAAAATGGGGGCCCAAGCGCTCAGAATCGAAACGGACAGTGCTGTGGTCCAAGGCAAGTGGCCCTGCGACGCGACTTTTCGAAACGGCCGATTCCATCGGTCCTCGCCTCTGATTGCCCACAAAAGCCAAGCTCTGTGACTGCAAAGAAGACAACGTCCTGGTTGAGTCAGCAGAAGTGTCGCTTGGACGCAGAAGGCAGCTCACACACTTCAAATGTACATAAAGCTAGGTTGAGCGAGTTCAAAGGTTTCTGTCTGGCCACATCGATCCCTCGCCGAGCCCTGTCGCCCCCATCGTCGACGACAAATATCATCAAACATGCCAGGCAACAACATCTTTTCCACACGACGGCCATTCTCAGAGCTTCGAAGCCCGTGGCAGCGCTTGCACGACGATACAGGCGCCAGGTCACTCACCAATCAGAATGCAGCGGCCGCGGCTCGTGTGTCATCGGGGAACTCTGTCGTTGCCGCACATGGCTCTGCACGCGTTGCTGGACCTGCGACCCGCGCGCGCCCAGGCTTCAACATCGGCCAGATCTTCCACCAACCTTCGACCATCCAACTCGAACGGCGTGCGCAAGCGCAAGGCCGGTCATGCTTCTCGCTGATAGTAATGTCTTTTGTTTTTGTCTGCCGGCTGAAGTCACAACACTCTTTCCATGTCACGTGTGAGCGATGAAGTAGCCAGACATGGACATGCAATGAATGAGCATCGCGATCATACACGAGACTTGGCTTGAGTTGCATTCCGAAAGACGTTCGCCGATGACAAAGAGAGCCAGGAGCAGTGTCCCTGCCGACATGGTTGTGTGAGTGACTCGCATGCAATGAGAGCCGCTGCTTGAGACGTTTGATTCCAAGTCGATTGGGCTGACCAAGTCGTCAGTAAGCATTTCGACATCTCGACTGCTCGAGATGATTGAAGGTCGTCTGTACATCGCTTCTGCACATTCACAGATGCAACTTGTTGCTCGCTGAAAGTCAAGTCAGGTCAATCATATGCTTTCTTTGTCGTGTGCACAAGTTGGTCGCACCAGGGTCGACGCTTGGCGATGCAACCAATCGGCAGTATCGACGAACTTGCATTCTGCTGGTGAGACGTGCCACCGATTCCAGACGTAGTTGCACGAGAATCGCTCCGAGTCGCCGCTCTATCAATGCCCGCGATCGCAATGTGTACAGGTGCCGTCTCAGGTATCACCTTTAACCAACGGCCGAGTCAACGCTGCTGCATCGAATGAGTCGGAAACGGGCTGCGAGACGCAGATGTTGACGGGCCAGGGTCGAGGAGATGCCATGTCGCTTTGTCGGATGATGTGCGTGTCAAGCGTAGAAGGCACTGGCAAAGAGCGTGTCATTCTTCTTTGTCATCTTGAACAGCCTCGTGCAGAGTCCAGCTACGACGGGTTCAGCTCGCACACATTGCTCGACACCAGCCACAGCTACTGCAGACCCTCGACGCTCTGCGCTCAAATAGCCTGAGAAAGCAGAAGAGCGTGCCCATCGTTGTGCCAACCATCTTCTCTTTCTGGTTGTCAGCAGAAGCTCATTGGTGTCAAGTATCGCGAGTTGAAACAGCAACACAAAACAACACAGGGTACGAAAAAGCAATTCAATTGCAGAGACGATCTATCAATCCCAAAGATGTGCAGCTAACAGAAGAGCGCTTCACGACATCATTCTGTCAATCTTTTGATACAAAAGTGCAAGCAGTGCCGCTTCAAGCATCACGCTTGACCGAGCCCACCGAGGTTGAACAGAGAGCCGAGCAGCGACCTCTTGTTCTTGGACGGCACGGGCTGCTTGACGAACTGGTCGGCGTGCGCCTTGTAAAGGACAGCAGAGTCAAGCACGCCGCCGTCGGTCGAGTGGATCATCTCGACCTTGAGGTGGTTGACGTCCTGGAAGGTGAGGCGTGCGTCGCCGTTGTGGACACCGTCTGCGAACGCGGTGTACGACGGAACAGACTCGACCCCCCCCCCTCCAGACCCTCGATGTTACCAGCAGCACCAGCGACGATGTACCAGGGCGCGGCGCCTTGGGGTTGTTGAGGCCAGCCGGGTCGACGGTGCCGTTGTAGATGGGCTGCTGCCGCTGCAGGTTGTGCACGTCGAGACGAAGTGGACCATGCCGTAGTCGAAAGAGTACCAGAAGGGCGGCAAAACGAGCTGTTGAGCTGCGGCAGCGCTCGTCTTGGCGGAGGCGACGGTGCTCTGCGAGGCCAAAGTGGTAGGCATGTTGGGGCTGAACCTGTGCGAGTAGTCGGTGAAGCTATACTGCCCTTCTGGACAGATACCAGCGTGGTATTGTGCTTCATATTAAAGCAGTTTGCCTCATGATCTCCGGGCGAAACCTGATAGGGCTTGATGGAAGAGACGTAGCTGAGCTGGTCGAAGAAGGGCTCGGTGATGGCGGCGTAGGCGTCTTTGCCATCAAGTAAGTTCTGAGGACGGAGGTACCAGTCGTCGGCATAAGCAAAGTCGCCCGGGTGGAAGACAAAGTCGTACTGATCTGCGTGACAGGCTGGGCGGGATGTAAGGAATGTCGCGCTTCATGGTGGTCGTATAGCCATCAAGGCCATAGACGCCCATGTCGATGACGGCGTTGACGACGAAGCTCGAGGTGTCACGTTCTCTTGCTCGGAACCTCGCTTAGTTGGACAGGCGCATTGAAAAATTCCGCGCCGGAGCTGCATCGCGGCTTTCTCGCTGGGGCGTCGACAATCTGTAGCGGCGCTTGGATAGGGGGAGCACGGAGGCAAAGCACCTAGCGCGGCGGCGGCTCAGTGAACCGGTCTCGAACGTTGGGCAGCATGAAAACGTCAAAGAGAGCAGCGGCGTTTCATGCCGAACAGCGATGAAGCGACCTGATCGGGGGGGTTTTTTTTTTTGTCTGATCGGGACTGCGATCCAATTCGCCACTTTCGATCTGGGGTGTTTGTGACTTTACGGAAAAATTGCGAATTTCTCCAAAATCACATCTTGGTTACGAGTGAAATGTGGTCCCTGTAGCTTATTTGAAATGCAGGCAAATGCAGGCGGGCCGAGAAGAAATAGCGCGCGAGAAAGAGGCGAAATCACAGAGCCGCAATCCCCGCACTGACTGACTGGTGCAGTGCCGTTCGAACCAATCAGGAACAGCCAAAAAGCACAGCCAAAAAGCTTGGCCGTCGTCGTCTTCTCTTCATCGTATGACAGCTTACAGAGAGTTGTCTTGGTATGGATGCCGTTGAGTCCGAGCAGGAGCTTGCTGCAGAAGGAGCCGGTTGTGCGGGTGCGTGAGAGCCGGACTTCAAAGAAACAGCGGCTTGGAGCTTATCAGGCAGCGGCACCAACGCTAGAACGAGGCCAGAGGAGCGAGTTTGGTGCGGAAACGAGCGAGAAATGCAGTGCAGCAGTCTTATTGATGCCGCTTGCCGTTCTTTGGACCCCCTTTTTTTTTTTTTTTAATCTCACTTGCTGGCTGCAGTTTCTTCCAAACGAGCACATGGTTGGATATCACCCTATCAACCACGCTGTTCTATCTCAACGACGACCATCTCTTCGTTCAAAGCGACCACCTCTTGCCACCCGAGGCATCGATTGCGCTCCCAACATCATTCGGCCGCCCTCGACATCAACGCTAGACCCCATCGCCCTGCACTCCTCACGTCCTCATTCCACTGATGCAGTAGACACCCTCGACTCGCAAGACCATCTCAGTGCTGCTTCACCTCCACTCGCTCAACATGGCCGCAGTCGCCTCCTCGTCTCGTCTGGCGCTGGACGCCACACTACCAAGTACACAAGACAGTGGCGCGCAACCAACACCGCCACCTCGTCTCCTCCTTCGTCTGCCGCCACAGTCCGAGATCGACGAATGCAATCACCCACTCAAACGCAAATGGCGATCCATCGTCAACTTTTTCGCCCTCCCCATTCGCTCCTACTACCTCGAGCCCGCCCGGTCTGGCCTACCGCAATCAGCAGCGTGCAAGACGAGCCAGCGCCTGGGAGGGTCATGACCAACAGGTCACGTTCTTGCCTTGCCCTGCTTATACCGATCAGGTAGGCGACGACGAGATGGTGCTCTTCAAGGCGCAGGAAGAGGCTGAAGCGTTATGCAGCCATGCAGCGCCATCAACAAGCTGCTGCTGCGGCGGCGGCGGCGGCGGCGGCGACTGCCGGACAGGAGCAGGAGCAAGAACAGGTTTCTTCGCCCGAGCTGAACGACAGCCTCACAGACGACGACGATGATGACGAGAACCAGAACGAGAATGCGAGTCAAAGCGTCGAAGAATTCCGCCCTCCAAGCATGTGGCCGCAAACGACACTCGACGCTTTCAATATTACAGCCGCAGCTGCTCCTGCCGAACCCTCTCCTCGCTACGAGACTGTCGATCCGCTCTCTTCCTTCCCTTTGACATCCCCATCCCAAGCACAACCCATCCCCACTCCTCAACGTCCACGCCTCGGCACGCGCACGCGCACCAACAGCAACCTCGCATCCTCCCCTAACCAGCCAGCAGCGCTCCTCAACGGCATCCCCATGTCTCGCCAGCGCTCCACCCCGCTCTTCCCCACCATCTTCTCCAGCTCACCACCTTCCACCTCAGCTCGACAGCGCAGAAGCCGAGCGCAGACCAACACCTCCGCCCCCGACGCTGGGCGGCCGAAACATCTCGGAGCCGCTCGGCTGGACCTTGGTGCGATCGCAGTACCCGTATCCGAAGCGCGGGCTGACGGCAGAACAGTTGACGTTTTTTGAGCTCGGTCGAGTCGCTGGGCGTGCCCCATTCGCCTGTGCCTCAGTCGCCCGAGGTTGCGCCGTCGCCTGCATACGAGGTGTCGACGACCAGTGGTGGTGGCGCTGATTACGGGTTTCCCCTCACGCCAGGTGTACGAGGTGGCTCGCCAAGGTAGACGATGGATGACGCTGCTATCCCTGCTGTTCCGCAGTAGATGCTTTTCCTTTCTTGTCTTGGTCTCATCCGTCTTTTGCATGCATCCCAACGCTTTGACCCGCTTCTCTTTCTCTCAGCCTCATTCTCTTGTCGTTACATTCGCATTCGCATTCTTCCATCGACTCAATCTCACCTCGAATCTCGTCTCTATCTCCCATCACACGTCTCTCAATGTCACATTCACTCTCATCACCCATCACCTCGTTCGTCTGTCTACAACCGGGTATATTGGATCAAAACACGCGCCCAGACCCTCTACATCGATAACACGTCTCATCGCCCAACCAGAAGCTCTCGATGATGCCCCTGCCGCCGCACTCGTAACACAACCTCCCGCCGATCCTCGGGTCGCCGGGCATGACCACGAGCGCACCCGGTGGCGGCGGACGCGAGCTGTACCACGGCATGGGCTGCACCGACACGTACGGGTTCGGGCCGCCTGGGTTGGGGCCGAAGCCGTCGACAAACCCGCCTGGCGGAGGAGGAGCGCCGGCGTAGTAGCCACCGGGAGGCGCAGGCGGAGGGTATGGTCCGTACGGTGCGCCAGCATGTGCGGGGTGCGATGCCGGCCGTGGCGGCGGCGGTGGTGGGCCGTGTCCGGGCGGAGGGACGGGTGGGGGCACGTACTGCGACGGCAGCCGCTCGTCCGAGGTGACGTTGCTCGCATCTTGATAGTTGGGAGGGATGTCGGACATACGTGCTCCCTCGGTCTCGGCGTCGACGTTGGGCGAGGCGGGGGGTCGCGACGTTGTCGACACTGGCGGCGGCGCATGAGGCGGCGGTGCGTGAATCGGCGATGCATATCCCCCATACCCTTGCTGCTGCTGCTGCTGCTGCTGCTGCTGCTGCTGCTGCACCGGCGCTGGACCAGCATAGCCACCCGCACCTGCACCAGGGTATCCTCCCGACACGTACCCATGACTTGGCCCTGCTGCCGTCGCTGCTGCTGTCGGCGGCCGACCCACCACAGGGAGCGGCTTCTGAAAATGACTCGTCGCGCCGTTGAGCCCCACTGAATAGCTCACCGCCGAGGTATACGTCTTGCCGTACCGGTCCCAGCAGCTCTTGTGCGGGTTGTTCGGGTCGCCGTGCTTGTAGCCCGTGTCGTTGCACTTGGGACATCCACGCCAGTCGCGCGGATAGACGAGCAGCTTGCCCTTGCGCAGCAACGGCTGGCCGGGCGTGGGCACTGTGGTGGGACGGTACGATTCTTCGCGCCTATGGCCGGGTCGAGAGGATGCAGATGATGATGAACAAGGTGGCGGCCCGGTGGGAGGTGCGTATATGGAGGGAGAGGCAGGAGTGGGAGAGATGGGGGAGGTGATGGACGACGGCCGCGAATGGCCAGAGTCGAGGCTGGGTCGGTTTGCTTCTGGCTGCGAAGGCGCGGGACTCTGAGGAGCGGCGTAGTTTCGTGGTGGAAGAGAAGGAGCTTGAGCTGTAGGAGCAGTGGCAGGGGTAGTAGTTGGTGCCGTAGACGCCGTGGAAGCACCCGTCTGCTGTGGTGTGACTGCACTCAAGAATGGGTTGGTGCTGGAAGCTGGATTTGGGGACGCAGCTGCCGTGCCTGTCGAGTGCTCTCCAGGAGCCAAGAAAGGGTTGTGAGAGCCGCTAGAGTGTGCCGTCGTGCCTGCGCTTGTACTCGTGTTCGCAGTCGAAGCACCTGCATTGCTCGTCGCTGGAGCAGCGGATGAGGCAGCTGCGCTCGTACTTGTCTCGTTGGACGCATCACCTAGCGGTTCGTACGGAGGCGGAGGTTCATCCGGCAAAGGATCGACATCTGTATCGTTGTTGCGCGACATGGATCCACGGCTATGCGATCTCGGCTGCTATGTTGGAGAGAGTAGGGACGATGGTGGTGGATGAAAGGAAAGGCTGTGTCTGTGCGAGCCAAGACTCAACTTCAGCCCGTTTTGTCTTACTGCGCTTTGGCTGCCTCTGATTTTTTTGGCTCAAGTGGAGCAAGAAAAAGTGCGGAAGTCGGAGATCAAGTCGATGCGGAAAGAGCTTTCTTCTCCCCTTTCTCCTTGTTGATCTCGACTCAACATCGACCTTGAACCTCCTCTCTGCAGCGAAGGACCTCGCGCAACCCATGTCGGTCACTCTGCACACCACCCTCGGTGACATCAAGGTGAGTGCTTACCCCGCTTGCTGGAACACTCCCGACTCCGTTACTGACAACCCAGCCCCACCTCTTCTTCGCTCATCAGGTGGAAGTGTTCTGCGAAACAACACCACGAGCAGCCGAGAACTTCCTCGGTCATTGCGCAGCCGGCACGTACAACGACGTCAAATGGCACCGCAACATGAAAACATTCATGATCCAGACGGGCGATCCCACAGGCACAGGCAAAGGCGGCCAGTCGATCTGGGGCAAACCCTTCGCAGACGAGATTCGATCCACGCTCAAGTTCGACCGCCGCGGTATCGTAGCATGTGCCAATGCTGGGCCGGACACCAACAAGTCGCAGTTCTTCATTACGTATGCCAAGCAGCCGCATCTGGACGGCAAGTACACGATCATTGGCAAGGTGATTGACGGCGCCGAGGATGGGGGGACATTGGATGCTATGGAGGCTGTTCCGGTGGATGCGAAGAACAGGCCGACGAGCGAGATCAGGATGACGGGCGTCACGGTGCATGCGAATCCGATTGCGATCAAGGCAATAGGCAAGTGATTCACACAACGATTGCAGACGAGAGGTTTCGGGACAGTCACATTGCAAAAAAAGGTCGAACCATCGAAGAGGTGAAAGACGGAAGAGGAGAAAGGATCTCACTGGAGCTGAGGTAGCGAAAGCACATCAAACATGCGCAGCGGCCCCCGCTACTACACCGTTGCCAAACGTGTTGGTGCCGAGTCCTGCATCTGGAGCCACCTGCATCGCCGACGGGGGCAGATAGCCTGCTCCGCCATCCGGGACCGCTCCACCTGCTCCACCTGCTCCGCCGGCAGCTCCTGCAGCTCCTTCTCCTCCTGCTCCTCCTGCTGCTAGAGCAGGATTAGCAGCTCGAGCCGCTGCCTGGTTATCCAGCCAAGCACGGAAATCGTCGCGCAGTCGAATCTGTCCATACTCGTCGACCGTCATCCAGGGATACTGCGCCAAGAACTGCGTCACGGGGATCGGCTGCGTCCAATTTTTGGGCAGCACCCATTTAGCTGCTCATGCGAACAACAAAACAAGTGTCGTATGGTCAGCTAGTCATCTCTCAAAGACAAGAAGCATCAGCACGCCGCCGGGCTGTGTGCACTTACCGTTTTTACACTTTCCCAGCTCGGTTTTGTGCGAATGGCCCACGAGGTCGTCAAACCAGCCTCGTTTTCGCAGACCCTTGAGCAGCATGTGACCCGTCTCTGGGTCGACGGGGACGACTCGGTGCGTATCGGTGCAAAAGTAGTTGTTGGTCATCTGCATCAGGTACCAGTCCTTGAGCTGGCCTCCGATGTTGCGCTTCTCGAACGCAGTGCTGCTGAAAGGGGCCGCTCTTTTGTGTCGCGATGCATGGCAGTCGACGATCAGAAGCACGACTGCCAGCAATGACAGGATCAGTCTCGCTTTGATGACCAGCATCGTGCTTTGCGCTCAGCGGGAAAAAAAAGGAAAGTGCGAGATAAAGAGTGTGTGTGTGAGGGCGAAATGGTGGTCGTGAGTGGGACGGTCAGGCAGGCTTTGCTGGACCAAGGGTCGACCACATGCTCGCCTCTCCTTTTTGACTCTGCTGATCCCACCTGATGAGCTAGCTTCATCTCTTCTGTTGTTGAGTTCGTCTTTGTCGTTGGTGGGTCAAAAGGGATGCCGCTGTGTGTCGTGATGAAGTGGGGACGATGACGACCCCCGATTTGGCTGACCGATATCCCGATCCAACAGATGGACGCATCATCGTCGGAAAGAATCCTCCGAATTGCTCGATTTAGTCGCCGAGCTTGTCCGTTTTGTCGACTCTTCCTTTGTTCCTTCCTCATCACCATCATCTCGAACCAACGAACGGACTGATCAATCAGGTCACCGCGATGCACTCGTAACATTATCGACCAGCGCTGCATCGCTGTCTTCCTCAAAAATGCCGCCCTACTCCGCACTACCAGTGCGGTTGTCTCGATGCACAGCGCTATCTCTGTCGCCGGCGTATCGAATCCCGCCATCGACCAGATACATTGCCTCGTCCAGTCGCATCCCAGCACAAGTCCAAGAAGACGTCGCGCGCGATGTACAACCATCTCCAGGCCCGGATAGCCCTTCAGACGAGCCACTGAAGCTCGGCAAACGAGCACGCAAGGCGATCAAGGCACGCGAGAAGCAAGAGCAAGATCGGATAGCCAAAGAGGCACTGGCCAACGCCCGCGCTGAGGCAAAGGGTCGTGAGGAAGCGGATGCCAGCGTGAACGGCGACGATGCAAACCCTGCCATCGCCGGCTCACAGCCAATAGTCCGAGTCAGGCACGTTCTAGATGCAGCAAACGGCACATCGCCGTCGCAAAGCACAAGATCGCCGAACCAAGAAGTGGACCAGCGGCGGTCGAATCTCAAGGATCAAGATGGCAACAACCCCACAGCTGGCTGGAGTGGCTCGCTCTTCCGAAGTCACATCTCATCGCTGCTCTCTGGATTCGGTACTGCGCCCAACACGCGCCCGCTGCAAGAGAGCGACTTGCTCGGAGCGTCTTCCGCCTCGACCAGCACTGCGCCACACCCACAATCAGCTGACTCAACCAGCGATGACCCCGCCAAGTCCTCGACAAAGTCAACAGCATCCAAGAAAGGCCCTTCCTCGTCATTCATGACCAAATCAGAGCGCATGGAGTCGCAGGCGCGCGTCATCTTCCAAGCCATTCGCGAAGCACGCGAGCGCGGCATTGTCGACGAGGACGAGTCGTTCTTCTACCCTTATCCGGAGGGGGTTCCGCCCAAGGATCTGGACGGTAAAGATGCCGTGTGGTTGAATTTGGGTCCGGATCCGGAGGCGTGGGGGCGGGAGATTCCGCAGGTCAAGGATAGATGGCTCGAGGTGCTTTCGCTCGGTTTGGCAAAGGAGATCTCGGGGCGGTCTCCCGCGGCGCCGTCAACAGCGGCGGCAGAAGACGCAGATAGAGAGCACGGCGATGTCGAACTTGCATTCGACGATCTGGTCGAAGACTTTGACCTGGAAGACCACGAGCGTTTGGAACAGCTGGGCGATTCGATCGTCAACATGTCCTCACGGCTGCTAGCCTACCACTCGTACCCGGACGTCAACGAAGGATCTCTCACGAGGCTGTCCAACTATCCGACGCAGAACAATTTTCTGGCATTGCTATTCCAGGAATGCGGCCTGGCTGCTCGACGCGACGAACTGCGACGCGAGTTGCGAAAGGCGCATACGCCCGACGGCGAACCGGAAGCAGACGAAGTAACGCCGACAAAGCGACAAGCGAAGAAAGAAGGCGATGCGGCACAGACGGACGAGGAGAAGGCTAAGCTGCCGCTGCTGATCAAGCGCGATGCCGACATGTTTGAGGCGTACGCTGCTGCGGTGTTCCTCAGCAACGGAAATGATTTCAATGTGGTGCACAACTGGCTCTGTCATTTGTTTAGGCCGTTCCAGGACCAGGCGTATCGGTTTATGGTGCAGCGCAGCGAGGCGCTGGCGAGGATGCAGGCCAACCGTGCTGCTGCCTCTGCTGCTGCGGCGGCGGCGGCGGCGGCGGCGGCCACACATGCCGCTTCGTCATCGACACCTTCTTCGCACCACAGACCGGACAACGGGTCGCCGACCAACCTGACCGCCGACGGGCTGGGCATCATGTCAGCCTCGGTCGACCCGTCCTCAGTGCCCTTTTCGTCGCTCTTCCCCGACTTTGCGCGCGGCTCGGACAAATCCACCTCGCCCATCCCGGCCTACGCACTGACAAGCACGAGCGAGGCGTTTATCACAGACGAGTTCCTCACCGTCGCCGCGCGCTCCCGCCGTCAGCGCGAAGAGCGCCTGCGCGAGGAACTGCGGCTGCAGGACCAGCAGGAGCTCATGAATATGGGCTGGTTCCGCAAGGGCTTGCTCAATCTCCGCACGGGGTTCAGGCAATATGTGCTGGGCAAGGACGTGGCGCGGGAGCAAGAGGCACGGATCAGGCAAAAGGTGGACGAGCAGAGGGGGATGAGCGAGAAGGATCGACAGCGGTTGAGGGCGAAGGAGAGGAGTGCGGCAGGTGTGTCGATCAAGAGCACGGGGAGTAAGAAGAAGACCAAGGTGGCGGATATTGAGGAGTAGAGTTGCAATGCGAGAGTAGACATAGACATCGAGATGAAGCGGATGGTCGTAACGAGTGTGGTTGATGTGAGAGCAAGAAAGCGACACCGACAAATCCGAAGAGTAACGGCGAGAAAAGGGGAAATTCTTTACCGGCTATTCGAGTGGGAAAAACGAGGCAGCACAGCGCGTTGTTCTCGACTGGCCGCAAACCGTCTGACCCCGCATTTTCCTCGACGAGGGTCTGAGCGTCTTGCTTCCATCATCACCACCTTCCTCGTTCACCATCTCATCCATCTTCCACCCAGCTTCTACAAAATGCTGCCATCAACGCGCCTCCTGCTCCACCACACCGTCCGTCGTTGCGCTCCACACGACCGCAGCAAGGCGATCGGCTTCATCGGTCTCGGCGCCATGGGCAAGGAGATGGCCAACAACCTGCTCTCCAAAACCCTCGCTGCCAACCCCGACCCGGCAGTAACCTTCGTCGTCCACGACACGTTCGAGCAGTCGATCACGCGCTTCCTGACCGCCAACACGTCGCTGCATCCCAACCGCAACATTTTGGCGGCTTCGTCGCCCGCAGGCATCGCTAAGCTGTCCGGGACGATTGTGACGATGCTACCGTCATCGCCGGAGGTGGAGAGCGTCTACACGCACGAGAACGGCATCCTGGATGGGCTGGAGTCGTACAAGGATGCAGCTGCCGACGATGCGCAGGCTAGGACGCTGTGTATCGACTGTACGACGCTCGACCCTGACGTAGCTATCCAAACGGCGACCAAGATCAAGACCGCCAACGCGCACGGTGCGTACGACATGATCGACGCGCCCGTCTCAGGCGGCGTAGTCGGCGCGAACGCAGCGACGCTCTCGTTTATGGTCGGCTCGGACTCCACAAGCACTTTTGCTGCAGCCGAGCCGCTGCTGGCCATGATGGGCTCGCGCGCCATCCACTGCGGCAAGAACGGCAACGGCTTGATCGCCAAGATCGCCAACAATCTGCTGCTGGGCATCTCGATGCTCGGCGTGACCGAGGCGATGCTGCTCGGCACCGCGCACGGGTTGCCGCCCAACGTGCTGGCTGGGATTATCAATACCTCGACGGGAAAGTGCTGGGCGAGCGAGGTCAACAACCCGTGCCCCGGTGCGCTCGAGGGCACGAAGCACAGCCCGCCTGCGGATCGGGACTATCAGGGTGGGTTTGCGGCAAGGCTCATGGCGAAGGATCTGAAGCTGGCGATGAACACGGCCAAGTTGCAAGGTGTGCCGACGCCGTTGGGCCAGCTGACGGCGAGTATTTACCAAGCGTTGGGCGGGAACGAAGAGTACAAGGATAAAGACTTTGGCGTGGCGTTCAAGGCGTTGGGCGCTGCACTCGGTAGGGACGAGTTCAAGGGCGCGCGGGACAAGGTGTGATCGCAACACCCTCAAAGTGTGACACAGACCATCGTCCACAAACTGCGAGAGTGTGGGATACCTAGCCGTCACGGGCCAAGCGTTGGTATGCAAAAAGTGGTGTGTCCAAAACCTAAAAATACACATTCCTCAGGGTATGAGATTCCATCCTCACCATCCACATCAAAACCGCCTCAGACTCAACCCAGTCTGCGCGGCCTGATCAAGGTACTCCTGCAACTGCCTCTGCCTATCCGCCTCCTCCTCCCGCTGCGCCCTCGCCGTATTGTGCAGCATGGCCTCGTAGTCCGAAACATTCTTAGTCACCTGCCTCGAGATCGCTGGCGACGTGTTGGCGCTCGACGCGGCAGACACGGGGTGGAGCGAGGCAAAGCCGTGCGAGAACGACGAGCGGCGCGACGATGTGGGCGTGGACAAGGCCGAGGAATCTGACGTATGCTTCTTCGACGATGTCGAGAGCTTGCGCTTGAACGCGCGGAACAGGTCGAGGTGCAGTACCGCCGACGGCGACGACGTAGCGGGGGACACAGCGGGCGCGACATGATCGGAACCCTGGGTGAACGTCTTGAGCATCGCGTGGCCGTGCACGTCGGCGTGCGTGCGGCGACGCTGGTGCTGGTGCTGCGAGTGCGATCGTGTCGGACGCAGAGGCAGATGATGCGATTGACGACGGTGTTGCGCGTGCGATGTTGACCATGAGGTGGACGGCAGCAGAAAGACAGGCGATAGCGACGCAGGAGCCATGACGGGCGACGAGGGTGCCGACGACCGCACCTCTTCCTCGTACAGATCGCTGAAGGTAAGGTATTGATACGGCATAGCTGACATGTGCGTAGGTGTGGAGAGAGTGGAAGACCGTAGATGAACGCGATGAGGGCCGAGGTATGATCGTCTATATACAATTGTGCGAGTGCTGCACCGAGTCGAGTCGCGAGACGATGATGGTATGATGTGGAGAGAGAGGTACGAGTGGATCTATGTCCGGTAGTGTGTCGTGATGCGGAGAAAAGGCAGGTGATGGTGGTGGTAACTCAAGCGCTCGTGCCGTGAGTCATGGGACACTTGGTAGCAGTTGAAAGAGTCGTTGACGTGTGATAGCTAGGTTAAGCGACGTTAGGTGATGATAGCGAAGCCAAGTCCGGGAGAGCCATTGCCGCTTCGCTCTCTTTTTTTTCCGTGACAAAGGGTCTTGACGGCAGCATTCCGTAGAAAAAGAAACGGAAAAAATAAAAATAAAAATAAAAATAAAAATAATCATTCGGCGAAATTCGTGTTCAAGTGACACGCACACACACACACACACACACACACACCGACGCCACGCCACGCACGCACGCACGCATGCCATCTCTGCTTTTTGACTCATCCTTTTCGCAAATTTGTCCGTGGAATTCCAAAACTGAGCTGTCAAACGCGCTGAAAATGCACATCGCTGATCAGCCTGTCAAATTTTGTCTCGAGTTTTTTTTCGTGGCTGAGCTCTTTCGACGACGGATGACCGAGTGAATGGACACCGGCAAAGCATCGGGCTAATTTCCGGATAAAATTTGGCTGCGTTCATAGCCGTCTCGTTACTTGCCTTTGTCCGAGGTCGCTTGGCTCTCGCTTGTGTCAGCCACCAGTGCGTTCTTATCTACATTCTCGCTCGTAACAGTCACACTTGCACGACGCACAAACAGACGAGCATGCCATACGCTGAATGCGAGAGTACAAGATACCAAGAGGGCAGAGGAAGCATCTCGACAGCGGTTCATCAACGACGGTCGGTGACCTTTTGGCTAAGCGCCTAAACCGATCTGCTCCGAGGAGCTGCGGGTGAAATCGCGTCGTTGAGCTGATGCCGAGCCGAGTTGGCCTAACAATTTCTCGAAAAATCCCATCGGAGTTTCGCACGTCGTTAGGGCCGAAAAGGCGAAAAAGATAAACGCGACCAAGCGGTTCCGGCACCGGCAGCGATTGGAAAGCCGTGGACCGGTGGACGTTGACGCCGACGTCAATGACACTCCTCGCTTGGCTGAACGCGAATGCTTTCGATATGTTCGACACCGGATCAACGTCCATGTGGACTATGGGGCTCCGGCCAAATCTAGCAGCCGAGCAGGGATCGAAAGCGGAGGACAAGGGATTTTTGTGCTAATTGTGAGAGCGTCGTGTGCAGACATTCAGAAAAGCACGTTTACCCGGCCGACACTTGCCAATTTCGATTTGGCGAAGCATGTCGTCTCTGGCCTTTCCAGCTCTGGTGCCAACAAAGCATTCAATCCGCGAGACCAGAGACAGGAGGATCAGGTGATCCAATCTCGAGTAACGGCAGCGAATCACTTCGGCTCGAGGTTAGAAGCAACTTATCAGATTAACTTTGGCGAGCTGCTCCAACTAGTTCGGGGCATGCATCCCCTCGCTCTGACTCATCCTCGGAGCCTTTTGTAAGTCTAGCTCATTGCGACAACCAATGAGAATCGACGGGGCTGTCTAGCTTGAGAGAGAGCACGACAGAAACAACTTCGGCTCCTTTTTAATCTGATAACGAAAATAATAATAATAATAATAATAATAATAATAATAATCAGCACAAATCCTGTCAAGATTCGCTCAGGGCACTGGACCAGTCTCGCACCATTTGCTGCTGGTCAGGGCTCAGTCGAGCAAGCTCAATTTCATCTTTCTCAACCATCATCTCGATCATCTTTCTCAACCATCATCTCGATCATCAATCCTCACACCATCAGGAGCGATCCAACTCAAATCACGACTCACAAGATCACTCCTTGGCGCTCATCAGCAGCATATAGCCAGCCATCACACTCGGCTCGACGTATCGTCCATCTTGCGCGAAACAAAAGTCGAATCCTTTCTCACGCCTTTGTCGGCGCAAGCACTGCCATCCTGACCGCAATCATGTCATCGCCAGCCATGGCGTCCATACTTCCATCTGCCGGTCCCTCTGCGTCACCACGAAATCTTGCTCAGCGACCTCTGCCATCCTCATCCATCAAACCGGCACCACCCAAAGCTTCATCCTCGCGGCTCGCACCAGCACCAGCTCGCCTCCCACCACAATCCCCTCCCAAGCCCAAAACAACCACGCTGGCTCCCACTCTCTCGGCCAGCCCTGCACCCTCTTCATCGTCCTCCTCCTCCTCTGCATCCGCACTTCCCAAAAAAGATACCAGCAGCGGCCCTCTCGTACAGCCTTCCAAGGAATGGGTCCTGCCTGCACGCGCCAAGCCCGGTCGCAAGCCCTCCGAGACCGAACCCCTCACCAAGCGTAAAGCTCAGAACCGTGCTTCTCAGCGTGCTTTCCGCGAACGCAAGCAGTCCTACCTCGCCGATCTCGAGGCAAAGGTCGCCGCCTACGAAGCTGCCGAGATCGACCGCAGCGTCGAGATCCAAAAAGTCGCACAGAAGCTCCGCGCCGAGAACGAATCCTTGCGCAACGAGCTCTCGCTGTGGAAGGAAAAATTTGTCCGCATCGAGCGATACCTCCTTCAGGCAAAGGCCAACGGTGGAAGGCTGCCCGGCATCACGCCCAGCACCAAATCAGGGCCAGGATGCAAGGCGCCCGCACACGAACGGCCACAGACTACGCCTAAAAGAGGTCTACTCGTCGCGCCAGGGGCAAAAAGCGATCGCGATAGGAGTGCTGGAGGCGTCAGATTTGCCGAAACGACCTCGAGCAAAGCAGCAGCACGCACGAGTCCGCCAAAGGATCAGCAGCCGGCTGCGTCGGTACCTCTTCGACGTCGTACTCCCCAGAGTGATGCTGTCGATCCAAAGACGGTTGCATCTGTCGCTGTTGCTGCTACCAATGCGCAAGCTCAGCCGCTGCCTGATCCTCAGCCCGCCACTCCACGCAAGGCTACCAAAGTGCCGCTCTGGTCGGCTGAGCCAAAGGAGCCGCCTTCGCCCTGTGCTCCATCCGCCTCCGCCACTGCCAGTGCTGCTGCGTCCACCGCTGCTTCCACTGCGCAAAAGACAGACTCGCTCCCGTCTCCCTCTTTGTTGCCACACGGTGGCCATCTTTCCGTCGACGGCGGCTGTGGCTTTTGCACCGAAGCCTCCCCCTGCGTCTGCGCAGACGACTTTCTCGATCTCGACAAAGATACTCAGCCCTCGCACATTGCTGTTCCGAGCGACGTGCCGTCTGCGCTGCCGCTGCCCAAACGCACCAAGGCTTCAAACGCATCAGAGACGTCGAGGAGGATGAGCATCGGCTCGCTCACCCACGCCAACGACGTGGCTCTCGATCAGCGCAGGAAGATTACTACCAACAAGCTTTGGTATACTGTCGCAAAGCCTGACTCTCCACCACAGTCCACTGCCGCGCAAAGCTCCGCGACAGCCACCGTGCCACTTTCGCTCAAACTTGCCTCCAGGAGCAAGACGGGCAAGAAGCTCTGGTCCGTCACCGAGTCGCCTGCTGAGCCCGTGTGTACCGGCGACCCCAGCACCTGCGCCGCCTGCTCCACCGACCCGGGTCTCGCAGCGTTTTGCGAAGCCGTCACCACTGCTGCCACGAGCCCGGCACCCTCTTCGTCCACATCCGCTGCTGCCTCGTCACATCTAAGTCCACCGCGTCCGGGCATGCTGCGCTCGAGTACGACTGGACAGCTCCCCTCTGCTTCGTCATACGACGCGCGGGGCGAGACTATCCCGTCCGCATGGCGCCAGATCCGCTCGCATCCGCGCTTCTCCCAGTGGCAGGGTGGGCTTGATTTGCTTGCTGAGGTCGTCAGCAAGCGCAGTGGCAACGTCCACTCTCCCTTGCTTTCCAACAAGCGTCCGCGTGAAGCATCCGTCGAGATCGAGCCGGCTCGCAACGGCATCGCCACCTCGACCGCGCTGGCTACGAGCAACGACCGTGCCACCGCCAAGCCGGTCTTGCTGCATACGGCTTCAGATACCACTGTGCATGTCAAGATGGAAGATGGTGAGGAGGAGCGGGATGCGGCGAGAGAGCACAAGAGGAGGAGGATCTTGGTGGATAGGGAGGCCGTGCAGGAGGCGCTGGCCCTGTTGGATGCGGGGACGGCGGCGCAACCGAGGGGAGGAGTGGGGTTGCGGTTGAGTGCGAGAGGAGAGGAGCAGCAGCCGTGTCCTTGCCCTTGGCGACCGGGTGACAGGCGATCGCCATGAGCTCGAGCCTTTCAAAGTCAATCACTTTGTACATTGCCCGCAATGAACGATATGAAACGAATGTGTATGGACAAACCTCTGATGGTACAAACAGCTTCACTGACTCCCCAACGACCGAACGTCATCGCTCGAAATGGTCTTTTTCAAGAACGGTATAGCCTTCCCGCGAGGGTCGTTTCCACCAAGTGGGCATGCCGGGGAAGCGCCATCTGCTGGGACTGTTGACGGTCTCCCTCGTCAACCGCAAGGGGTAATCCTCGCTTTGGATGGGACTGGTGCTGGGGCTGCCGTCCTGTGGCTTCTGCAGAAGTCTCCAGCTGCGATGGGGAGGACTGCCTTCCCATGGCTTCGCGAACCACTCGGGGCTGCTCCTCGGGCTGCCGACTTCTGGCTTTCGCAGCGATGCCCAGACGCTGGAGTACTCGTCGTTGCTTCTCGGACTGCCTGCTTCTGGCTTCTTCAGCATGTCGCCGACGGTGGTGGGACTGCCTTGCTCTGGCATCCTCAGCAGCGATCCCCCGCTTGCACCGGAACCACCCTCCTGCGGATTCCTCGGCAGCCCCTTGAGCCGCTTCCCATCAGGCCCCAACGGCGAACCCTCGCCGTCCTGCAGCGGGCGCTTCAGCCTTGATACCAATCCCATCTCCTCCGCTGCGACCGCCTTACCCTTCCCCGTCGCTCCAACATACTTCGACCCTTGCGCAGCTGGCACGATCGCGGCCCCTTCCAGACCGCTACGACCCGTCGAGCGCACCGAGCCGGACGTCGTGAACAGCCTCACCCACCTATCGGACACTTTGGTACGCAGGAACTTGCCGCGCCAGTTACGCCATGCGTTCCTCCAGCTCCAGCCCCATCCGGAGCCTTGTTCCCGGATGGGCACCGGTCGCGACACTAGCCTTTCCGCTTCAAGCAGCGACGGCGCGCCGCTGCATAGTTGCAAGAGCGTGAGGAGGAGAATAACGAGTGTGATTATGCGGATGCGCATGGTTGGGGTGCGTCGCCGGGACGAAGAGGGTGTGAGGTGGATATGGGGCAGCCAGAGGGGGAAGGGGTGTGGTATTTGTGAGCGAGAAGGGCGATGGGGGAGCGAAGATGAGGACGCGGGTGGGAACGAGATGTGGCCCAGCGTGGCGGAGGGTGGTACTTCATCTGAGCGTGAGACAATGGAGCTTCCAAGCCGGGTCCCACGTCGTCTTGCTTCCCACCTGCCGCTTCGCACGGCCAAGGAACCCGCTCGTCGCCCCTCGTTGCCGGGCACACCGGTGAGGCGAATGAAGTCAATCGCTCTTTCGATGCCGTCTCGGACTCGCGCAAGAAAGCTTTTGGTGTGTGAGAATCGGCATGTCAGCTGATGTATCGTGTGATCCGCTCACTGACGATGCCCCCACCTTGTCGAGATGAGAACAGCAGCCTTGTCCCCACAAGTAAGGATTGCGACAGCGCACAATGGTCGGCACGAGAGGAAGGGCCCCACCGCATGCTTGGCGACTGTTGTGGCCTTATCCTCCCTGCCCATTTTGCAGGCGTTATATATATTCAATGTTATATCCCGCAAGCACGAACTGGCCGGTTGGCCCAATGGTAAGGCGTCTGACTACGAAGTCATCTTGTTTCGCAAGAACGTTTGGTTAATCAGGAGATTCTGGGTTCGAGCCCCAGGCTGGTCATTTCTTTTTCTTGTTTTTTTTCAACCCCAAAATTTTACGGGGATTTTTTGTTGGGCGGCTTTTTCTTTGTCATGAAGTTTTCTCAAGTTCATTTCACAGTCGAGCGCCGACACCACACTCGACAGTCGGACGGGCAAGCGCATTGAGATTGCAAAAGGATGTGTGAGGGGTTTGCGGTTGAAAGTGCTTGTTTTCGATTTTGAAGTACGTGAGAATGGCGACTGAGAGAAAGAAGGAAGCCGACTCGTCGACCCTGCTTCCGCGAAGGCTGAATCACTGCCCCCATCGAAGTGGTCGTCCGTCAGCTTCGGGACTTCCAGGCCCGTTTTCCGGCTTTTGACGCGGCAGCTTCTTGACCAGATTGTTGAATGTGTGTTTCCTCGATGATGCCAGCCGACGGTGACGATTAGGAGGAAGAGCTTCCGAGGGTCCTTCTTTGGCCTTGCGAGCGAGTTCACGCGCGCTTTCACCACTGGTCTTGATGCTCGACAATCCTTGGTTGTAAAAATCGAGGTCGACAGCCTGTTCGGCATGAGAAAGCTCGGATGTCATACCCTTGGCAGCTTCCTCAAAGGCGAACCCTTTCGGAGCGGCGCGTACGGTTGTCGTGGTGACGAGCAATGCCACGAGGCAAAGGAACAAGGTCGAGCGCTTCATATGGCCGTCTGAGATTGGAACACAGGTGTTCAGATGTTGATCGAAGCCTGTTGATACGAGCTGAAGATGAAGTGAAGCTACAAGAGAATGATCTGGGAGATGGGAAGCGACGCAAGGGTACTGACTTTATACTGCCATGCCGGTCGGCCACTGCCATCGATTAGCAGCTGACGCCGTGCAAGAAGTGAGAAAACTCGAGATCCTCCGCTGTACAAGCATAGGCAGGCAGCTTGCATGCTTTCGAGTGATCACAAAACGTGCACACTGACACTTGAATGGCTCAAGACGAAAAGACGATGAAAAAAAGTGATGGGACGGGAAGGTTTTCGCACAACTTCATTTCTCTCCCTTCCGCCGGCGCTGTCAACGGCGTGGGCTCGTTTTTCCCGTTGTCGATTTCGAGGTTTCGTGGGAGTATCACACAATGTGCACGCCGATGGTGCTGCTGCTGCTGCTGCAAACAATTAGCGTAACTCTGCATGGATGGGAGTGCTCTCGGTCGTCTCATGTCGGGAACCGCCTCATGTCGACATCTGGTCACGCCGAAACTCGACCGAGGTGTTAGACCGATTCTAAAAATCTAACGTGCGAAAAATGAGCAGAGGTGTTGGCGGCGAGAATCACTGAATTCAGCGAAGCCGTCATGAGCGCGTGTCGGGCGAGAAGATTTTCCGCTCTCGAGGCCACGAGCTGGAAATACCGGCAAGGCGAGATTTGGCGTTGGTTGACAGATGTAGCTTAATGCACCCCGCACTCGTCACTCGTCCCCCTCACGACTCTTTCGGGCAGCGTGGCACATTGCCAGTCACAAGAATGCACAGTCTCGTGCTCAAGTTCGGAGCCTGAACGCCGTTCCATGACCCTGGCCGCACGATGACAGTGGTCTGCGCGCATGGGCTCTCGCCATTGTTCCCTCTTGCAGCGATGAACTAGAAATGGCTGGTTGAGAGGGGTTAGACTCAATCTGCTGTCGCACTGTCTCCCCGATAAGCTTTGCGCTTGAGTCTCTTCATTCCTTTCCCAAAAAGTATATAGACCTGGAGCAGAACTCGCTCTCTTCCGCACTCCCTCCCTCAGGCTCAACCCTGCTCCCCTCTCCATCCTTTCAAGCAGTCTGTTCACCACAGTCTCTGCCACCGTTCAGCCATCATGACAGCATTTCACACCAGCACGACCGACAGCTCCATCATCGGCACCATGGCCAAGACCATCTGGACACTGCTCTCGAGCTTGCCTTTTCTGTTGCAGCTCTTGTTTGCCACCACTGCGCTCCTCTCGGCATGGATGGTGTACAACGTCGCACTTTCTCCGCTATCTCTCTATCCAGGTCCACTCTCTGCACGCCTCGGCATCCCTTTTTGGCGCTTCTGGCACGCTCTTCAGGGCGACTATGCGCCTGCACTGTACGCTCTTCACAAACAGCACGGCGACGTCGTCCGCATCGGTCCCACGCACCTCTCTTTCTCGGACCCTTCTGCTGTGAACTCGATCTACAGCCTTTCGGACGGCACCTCGAGCAAGTTTCGCAAGTCGAGCTTCTACAAATCCTTCCAGGTGTTCAAGGCGCATCCTTCCATCTTTAGCGAGCGCGATCCTCATCAGCACAGCAAGCACCGCAGAGCCGTAGCGAGCGCGTACAGCATGAATAGCCTCGTCAAGCTCGAAGAGTACGTCGAAGACGTTTCGGAGCTGCTGCTCAGGCGGCTGGACGAGCTGGTCGAGACGCAGTCCGTCACCGAGGTACAGGGCCAGGGCGAAAAGACAAAGACCAAGGCGATCCAGCTCGATCCGTGGTTCCACTTTTTTGCGATGGATGTGGTCGGAGAGCTGGCGTTTGGTCAGTCGTTCAATCTGTTGCACCGCGGTAAAGATGACGAGAGATTCTTGACGGGTGTATTGAATCTCTCGCAGTGGGGCGCGGTCGCCGGATGCCTGCCGCTGCTTTCAAGCTGGATCCTGTGGCTGTTCCCACGACTCACCGGTCAGCCAGGCGGCAGTGTCATTGGAGACAAGACCACTTCCAGGATCCAAACTCGCTACGCCGAAGTGCAAGACAACGGCGGCATGCCTTCGCGCCCGGACATGCTGACCAAGTTCATGGAGGCCAGAGACCCGGACACCAAGGAAAAGTACTCGATGAAGCAGGTGCTCTTCACCGCATCCTCTGTCATGTCGGCTGGCTCAGACACGACGGCTACGTCCCTCACCATCTTCTTCGGCTACCTCCTCGACAATCCTGCTTGCTATGCCAAGCTGCGCGAAGAGATCAACGAAGCTGTCGAGTCCGGCAGCCTTGTTACGCCTGTCAAGTACGCCAAAGGCTCTCAACTCGAGTATCTCCAGGCGTGCATCAAGGAGGCACTGCGTCTTTCGCCACCCATCTCGATGGATCTGCCACGCTACATTCCCGAAGGAGGCGCGTTCATCGGCAAGAGCCCGCACCCCATCCCAGCTGGCACGACTGTCGGCATCAGCCCGTACGTTCTGCACCGCAACACGGAAGCATTCGGCGCTGATGCTGAGCTCTATCGACCCGAACGATGGCTTGAGGGTGGAGAAGAGGGCAGGAAGGCGATGGAGCGCTTCAACATGACCTTTGGCGGCGGATCGCGCGCCTGCATCGGCAAGAATATCAGCCTGATGGAGCTGTCCAAGATCATCCCCGAGATTCTGCTCCGATACGATATCAAGAAGCCGGCCGTCAGCCCGAACGCTTCGCCGGCTGCGGCCAAGCACGCAGCTGCGAAACAGCCGTTCTTCCAAGGAAGGAGCGCGTGGTTCCTCGAAGCACACGTGAGTTGCGCCTTGACTTGACTTCCTATTCACCGCTGAATGACGAATCAGCTCTGACAATCCATCTCTCACTACCTCTACAGAACCTCTACGTCGAACTCGTGCCTCTCAACGCCATCTAATTTGCTCACAAAACACTTTGCGCTCTCGCTTCAAGCGCTCGACAATCTCAGACTCATCTTGATGCGATCGACACAACAGACTCGGTGATGTCAAAGAGTGTGAATTTCATTGCTGCGAGAACGAAACAATGACTCTCAGAAGTGAATGAAGGAAAAGAATGAACATGCGAAAAGGAAAGTGAAAATATGTGAAAGGAGAGTGAGAAGGTGCGGAAAGGACCGCGCAGAGATGAAGAGACGACACAAAGGAGAGGTGGAAAGCATAGAAAGATGTTGAGAGGAAAGGGTCGAGACGGAAAAAGGACAAAAAGGGGGTTTGAGGAGAAGGCAAGCTTGCACTGCATCGTACAGACGGTTCGCAGACCAACCTATCTGTAAGCTTGAAGTGAAGGCGGAAGCGAGAGATGGACTCGTTGCACGACTCCTCCCAAACGGAATCTACAATCGCACGTGCGTCACTTCCCCAGCGTTGTCGAGCAAGAATCGCACAACGCCGCCTTGCTCGTCCGTGATTTCAAGCACGTTGTGTAGATGGAGCTGCAACCATTTGTCCTCGTGTCTCCGCGACACCCTATCGCTGTTGAGACCTTTAACGAATCTTGCAGCGTTGACTTTGGGCTCGTTTGCGAAGTGCCCGACGACCCAGTAGCCAGGATAAACGCGCCGAGCATACTGTGCTTTCTCAGACACTCTTTGATCGGTCTCCGGGTAGAAGACCGGCGCACCGTTCCAGTGGATGTCTCCGGCAAAGAATTGTCTCCTCTCCTTATCGCCCAGTTCAGGCACATCGGGATCGAGAGGGATTGCTCGATCAGTGTAGAACTCGATCTTGCTCGGATCCTCCTTTGGATCTGTGATAGGATGTGGTGTTGGACTCGTGCTCGAACCCGGAGGTGGATCCATATGTTTGTGGAGCGTACGTGCCAACGATCCCAGCCCTCGCAGCCTCGTCGACAATCGCAGCCACTCTGACGACGAAGTCATTGTCTCCACCGATGCCGGCTCCTCCAAGGGCGCGGACTTAAAGGACGAAGCTTGAGCTCGGAACTGCTTTCCATACACGCGTACCATGGCTCGACGGTACGAAGTAGCAAGATACTGATCGACTGCGAGCAGATGCTTCAAGACCCCTTTCCATCCCCACCTAGTAGGCCTGCCTTTTTGCTTCAAGAGGAAAGGCTCCCTATAGTATCGAGAGGGCTCTCTCTCCTCCGTCATCCAGACGGCTCTGTATTGACGCAGGTCGTGTTGCACCTTGGACTCGGGGTCTCGATCGGCGAGCAGAACCGGACGTCCTTTATAGAAGGTCGTGTCACCGAACGATTTCTCTTTCTCGGACGTTAGCCGACTAGCTGGAGCTTGGTACCTGAACGTCTTACGGTAGTAGTCGTAGTCGCGCTTCCCATCTGCTTGCCCACTGTCCGCATTCTCCTCGCCAAGCCGTTTGACAAGGTGGTGGGAGTCAGGAGAAGGATCGAAAGAAGAGTCGTCTCCTTCGACGTTGCGTTTGCGGTGCAGAGGAAGCAGATAAGTCAGGTCTTTGATATCGACCGAACCGTCTCGAAGTAGTCGAACTCCGAACCAGCGTGAATCGAAATGTCCCACCACATGTTTGGCTTTTTCCAGCTGCTCGCGCACCAAGTACGGGGAACTGTTGATCAAATCCCATCCCGCTTTGGTTCTGGACTTGAAAATCGTCTTCCAATTTTCAGGGTGGTAAGACTGTCTTTGAGCTGGGAATCGCCGTCCATATCTAAGCACCGTAAGCAAACCACCATGATCCCTTTCATACTTCTCGGCTGTTTGCAGATACTTCCACACATCGGTCCCTACGCTGTCCTGTCTTGCTACACCATCCGGTCTGAGATAAAACGGCTCGAGGAAGTTTCCCTCAGCGTCTCTTGATGTAATCCAGGCTCCATCATATTCAGTAAGCGCATGGTGTACCTTGGCCTCGCTAACCCCTTCAGCGACCAGTACTGGAAATCCACCATGATAGATCGTGTCGGAGAACATCCGCTTCCTAGCGTCGCGGCTCAAAGGCTCTTTAGCAGTGAACCGATAGCCTGTGGCATACCATTCGGGACGCTGCTCCTGCGAGTCGGACGGATCCACGCGCTTTGCAAGATGACGGGAGGCAGAAGAGAGGAACGCGCTGGAACTGCCTGGAGCAGACGCAACATCGCTACGCTTACGAAACCTGCCCATGTACTTTGCCAGGTCCTCGATCTCGACAGCGCCTGTTTTGTCGAGGCGAAGTCCGACTTGCTGGCCCGTTTCGAGATAGTAGCCGTTGACGAAGTTGGACCTTTTCAACTGCTGGCTCTGCACCGCGTGCCGCACCGTCGCCTTGGTTTGAGGTCCGACTAGGACCGGAATCCCTTTGGAGTGAAGCGTGTTGGCGAACATCTCCTCCTTAGCAGCGGAATCCAAGCCTTGAGGAAAGTCGCGGTGAACGTACCGATTGTCGATAAAGTGCTCTTGCGGGTAATGTGGCTCTTCTTCCGCGTTGTCCGAGCTACCTGCGTCCATACGCTTCGCGAGCCGACGAGAGCCAGGGGAGACGAACGCGCCAGAATTGTCGTTCGCGGACGGCACCTCGCTGCGCTTGCGCAGAGGACGAACATGACCAGCGAGGTCCTCGATGTCGACCTCGCCGTCTGCAAGTAGTCGAACCCCAATCTCCGGCGCCGAATTGCTTCTTGTGGCTACTAGAAAGCCGCGGTCGTTCAAGTGCTGGCGGAAAAAGGAGAGGCTGACATCGCCAAGAGGCACGCGCGTTCCTTGTTTAGCCACTTCTTTCCAATCTTTAGGTTCGTAGGGCTTCGCCTTGCCCTTCCATGAAAACATCTTTCTGTTCCGGCTGGTAGACGCTTGAGCAGGCTGTCGAGCTGCGAACGGCTTTCCGTACTTGAGGTACATGAGCTGATTACCCCACCGCTCTTCAAAGCTTTTGGCCCCTGTCAGGTGCTCAACAACGGCGTTGTAGTTATCGTCAGGCTGTATTCCGCCTTGGTGGAGGCGGAAAGGTTTGAGATAGCCTCCATTTTCCGTCTCTCCAGTGATCCAAGCAGAACCGTGTTGCTGGAGCGCGAAATCTACCTTCTCTTTGGGCAGCCTATTATTGGCCAACAGAACCGGAACACCTTTGTGGTAAATCGTGTGGGAGAGAAGGTCCTCCTCCTCTCCACCCGGAAGGCTCGAGGGGGCCGCTGGAGGACTGTATCGATAGTGCCGGCCATACCATTCGTAGGGGTGGGGCTCAGAAGAGCGATACATACGCTTGGCGAGGTGATGGGCCGCAGAAGAGATAACCTCGAAGACGACTTTGCCGTCCTCGTCCAGCCTGAAACCGACACGAGAGCCAGTGGCCGGGTTGAAAATCACAATCTCGCCGTGTTGCTTGAGCTCTGCACGCGCGTTCTGGATGTTCACCGTTGACGACACGACTTTGACATCCTGATCCCATCCTCCGCGCAAAGGCAGAGGACGTCTCGGCACGGACAAAGGTGGGCCGTAGGCAAGCTTCGCAGCCACATCGCCATGCTTCTCTCTGAAGTCCACGAACTCGCGCCATCTGCGGAAGACACCTTCGTTACCGGTCCTCTCAACGCGATAGTCTGAACCCCGAAAGCGATGCCAGAAAGGAACGGGCTCGCGGTGCTTCTCCCATTCGGGAATCTCGTAAGCCCAGAAGGAGCCATAGTCGCGCAGAGCTTGGCGAGCCAGATCTTCGTGTTTGGATACAGCCTCGAAGACAGGAATGCCGGCGTGGTGCAGCAGATCTGCGTAGATCTCTTTGCCATTGCTCCAACGTTCGCCTTCAGCCGTGCTCATAGTGTTGAGATAAAACTCTAGCCTTGACGGTTTGGTGGGTGCCCGCTTGACGATGGCACCATCGATGGCCTTCGAATCGAGAGCTGCGCCGGAATCACCACTGTGGAACGGAACATCGCTGCGTTTGTGGATGCCGTGCAAGAGATTTCTGACTTGCATCTCGACTTTACCAGCCTTGTCGAGCCTGAAAGCAAGTAGCTGCTTTGTGGCCCAATCTTTGAAGACGATATGCCGGTCTTGCTGTAGAGCCGCTCGAATGTCAAGCCATTCCTGGGCTTTCAATGCTAGCGGAACATCTCTTGGCTGGCTAGCCCACACCTCTTTCCAATCGACAGGCTTTGTTTTGGTCTCTCCGAAAGGCCGACCCCACTTAAGAAAACGAGCCGAATTACCGAAATTGATTTGAGAGTCTTGCGCCGCCACCAGCAGATCCCTCAGCGGGATTGCGTGGGAGTTCATGGCTTCAGGCCGTGTTCTCGTTCGGACCATCTCGACGTCCAAAGGCCGATCCCATTCCTTGCTTGGCTCAGTGAGCCAGAAGATCTTGTATTTTTGGCGAGCGTACTCGATGCTTTCCTTGGTCTCCGTGACCTTGTTCAGGACCGGGAATCCAAGGTAATGAAGGCTGCCTTGAATGTGAGCCTCGAGAACAGGATCGTCAGGAATGGCGGGATGGTTGGCGACTTTGTCGAGAGCTGCGATCTTGGCTAATTCTTGAGGAGACGCCTCCAGATTACGCTTGCGAATCCCATGCAAGGCCTGCTTGAGATCCTTGGCTCGCACCTCGACTTGGCCAGCCCAGCCGAGCCTGAAAGCAAAAGCCTTGCCCTTCTCCGCATCTTGAAGGACGACGTGCCTGTCGTGCTGGAGAGCGGAGCGGATGTCGAGCCACTTCTTGATGTTCGACTTTGGAACAGCGGAGGGTGGGCTTTGCCACACTGTCCTCCAGTCGATGGGATCCTGCTTTGGCGCTTTGAAAGGCTTCCCCCACTTCAAAGCACGAGCCGCGTCGCCGTTGAGAGCACCTTCCCAGTTCGCATCTAACAGCAACTGTTTCAACCGCGCTTCTGCGTCCGTCACTTGAGGAATTCGTCCCGGTCGAAAAAGTGCGACCTTCAGGGAGCGAAAGTCGTCCCGAGCCTTCAAGCGGGTGACCCAGACGCCTTGGAACCTGTCGTGAGCGTACTGGATGGTGTATGGATCTTCTCTTTCTTTACTCAGCACCGGAAACCCCTCGAAATGAGGGCGGGTTCGGATGTAAGCATCGAGCCTTTTGTCGAATGCAATGGCGGGGCGAGGATTGAGACTTCTGTCAAGAGCTGCGGCGTAGGCAAGTTCTTCTTCAGACAGACCTGTGTTGCGCTTGCGGATGCCATGCGTGAGAGCCTTGAGATCTTCACCGTGTTGCTTGCGGAGGTCGTGCAGGAACTGGATGAGATTGCCATCGTAACGCCTGGCTTGCCACTCGAGGAGACCATTCTCGTCGAGCTTGATACCCAACAGCGTTTTGATGCCCTCTTGGTGAACGACGACCTTGCCATTCCGCCAGAGGGTGTTGTGAATGCCGAGCCATTTGCCGCTCCCCACCGGCGTCGATGGCTTGTCGATCGGATGTGCGGCAAGCCACACTTCTGACCAGTGGTTGACGCGTCGAGGTGCCTTGCTTGATACTGGATATCCGTCTTGTTCGGGGCGCTTGGAGAGGAAGTTAAGGATGGCTTTCGCTTCGGAATCGAGAGGACGAGAGATGGCGTGTGACGCTGCAGATCCCTCGAGATCGTCTGCAGGCTCGTAGAAGCCGCGCTTGCGGAGGGCCTGCGCAGCCCTCCTGACATCCATGTCGACTTGACCATTCAATTCGAGTCGGAAAGCGAGCAACCGATGCTTGTCTTTATCATGAAGAACGATCTGCTTGTTTTCTTGCAACGCTTCACGGATCGGAATCCAAGCCTCGCTGTCAAGGTTTCTCGGAACCACGACTGAATCCTGTTCCCTCCAGACTTCATCCCACTCGGCAATCGTGTGCATGCCACCCTTGAAAGGCTGTCCGAATCGCAACGCCCTAGCCGCCTTGCCCCAGTATTCATCCGCCTCTTTCGCGCCGTCTACCTTTTGCTGCACCGCTTGCGCGACATGAGGGCTCACCGAGTGTGGCTTCTTGTCTTCGCCTGCCGGAAAAAAATTGACCTCGAAAGTGTCTCCAGCATGATAGGGAGGTGCAGCGAGATAGACGCCATCGTACAGATTGCTAGCAAGCTTGATCAGAGCGAAATCGTCGTCCTCCATATGGAGGACCGGACGTCCCTTGTAGTGAGGGAGGTTTTGAAGGTAAGCGTCGAGACTTTCGAAGCGAGGGAGGGGTCGCTGTTTGGGTTCGCTGTCATGAAGTCCAACCATGACGAGATTGGAGTTCGACCCCTTGTTGGTACGCTTGCGAATGGCATGTCCCAGATCCCGGATCTGCGATTGAATTTGACCATCGTGAAGGACTCGCAAAGCTACTTTTGCGTTCTTGGCTTCATCGTGAAGGACAATTTGCTGGTTTGCCTGCAGGGCTTTTCGAATATCGAGCCATTCCGGGCTGTGCTGTTCCTGAGGGACTGTGAATGAAATCGGTTGGTTCCAGACTGTTGACCACGAATCAGCTCCAATTCTTCGGCCCGTGAACGGCTCTCCGTGCTTCAAGCATTTCACAGCCAGACTATGAACAATTCCATCGTGATGCGCCTCGGCCAGTTTTTGCTTCACCCCTTTCGTGTCGTATGCGTCTGCTTTCTTGGAAAGCCAGCTGCCTTTCTTGAAAAACTTGACTTCGAAACGGTCTGAGGCACGAGTCTGCTGTCGAGCGAGCCAGACGCCGCCGTACTTTTCACGCGCGTAATCGACCGTGTCAGGTTGCGTGAGCAAGATGTCGAGCACTGGATAATTCTTGTATCGAGGGGCGTTTGAGAGAAAAGCATCGCGTTCGAGTCCGTCGAGTACGGAAGGAACCTCAGAGTCGGCGACTGGAGGCGGGAGATGGGTGATATCTGTGGCGGAAGACGAGTGGCGGGAAGACCTGCCCCCCGTCGGCGATGCCACGCACAAAGTGGCCCATAGAAGCAAAGCCACCGACGTCAAGAGCAGCAGGGAACGGCCTGCAAGAGCTCGAGACATGGTCGGCGAGTTTTGAAAAAAAAAAAAGGGTGTAGAAGGTGTAGAAAGAATGTGTAGCAACTGAAGTGTTGGAGAATCTAAGACAAACTTATGGGGGAAAGCGAAAGACTTGGCCGTGAGGCGGCGCTGCTCTTGTCTATATATATACTGCGCCCCTATCAACCCACGTTCCCGCCGGCCTGCAAATGTGACAATGAGGCTGCATTTGCATTGCTTGCAGCGTTGCACATCAACACTGGCATCCCACATCGTGACTGACGAGAGTGACAGAGAGAGTGCAAGTTGTGCACCGTACGCAAACAACGCCGCATCGCCCCACTACCGGTGGCTTCATCGATCCCGCTGGAAACTTCATATCAAGCATTGTCTAGAGCGCTGCGCGCTGAATTTCAGTGGCAACGCCACGTGGTGTGTCGATGTGGGACGCTCAAACATCTTGTTGCAGATCTCGATGCATGTCGACGAAGAAGGAGGGCCCACGGGCACGCCGTAGCGGCGGCCGGTCGAGCACAGTGGGACACAAGACGAGGGAGGCAACACGAGTTGCGAGAGACTTGGCGAGCTCGAGAGTCAGTTCAGCAAGAGCACAGCACGATGAAGAGAAGAGCGAAAGGACGAGCAGGGCGTGAAAATGTTTGTTTGACACTCCCACACCTTGCTGAGCACGTACAGTACAAGCTGCAGCTTCATCAAGCCCCTTTGGTGAGTGGCAACCCCACCGGTGGAGGTCGCTTACTTTTGTGATGCCGGTGTCTCTCAACGCTCAAATATCCCCACCGATCGGTGGGATCTCGTTCATTCTTGTGATGCAAATCTCATCATCGACTGTGAACGTCCCACAGCCTGTCTTCATCTCGACTTGCCCCCCAGGCGGTGACGGGGTCGTTGGACGACATGGCGAACCGGTGCCAGCGCGAGAATGTGATCATGACGAAGCCGAGACCGAGCGCTGCGCCGATCCACGCCCAGAGCAGCGTTTCGCTTCTCGAGCGGTGGCAAGAGTGCGCGGTTCTCGGTGTTCTTGCTGCGGTGGCCCAGGGAAGTGTGCGATGGGATACGGGATGCGCGAGAGACGAGAGACGCGCTGCGGTGGTGGGTGCTTGGCCTGCGCCTCAACGTCGACCTCCTTGTTGCCCTCGGCCGCGTTTTGTTGGTGCGAGCAAAGTGGGATTTGTTGAGCGGCTGGCAGAGCTGCAGCCACCATGGCCGACCTGCCGGTCAGCGTGGTTTCTTCCACGGTTGATGCCAGCTTATGAGATTTCGCTTCTCCTTTTCCTTGTCGGTCATCTTCTGGATCATCATCGCTGGTAAAGACATACCCATCCTCGTCCTCCAAGCTTCCTCTTACAGTTCTCGACTCACTCCTCCATCTCTGTTGCGCATTGGGATTTTCGTAGATCTGATAGGTGCGTTGACGCGATCGACCGAGAAAGCTGGCTCTGGACGAGGACCTGTTGCTGTGTCGCGCAACCTGGGTCGAGGTGGAGCCGACGAGGTTAGCACGACCTCGGGAGCGAGAGCGTGTCGTACGGTCTGGTGATGGATCGTTGGTGGCAGCAGCGTCTCGTCGCATGGTGTACACGTATATGCTGTTTTGTTGTGGGTCGATGCTGCGTGCAGAGTTTGAGCTAGCCTTGGATGGAGAACAAGGGTCCAGCCGAGCTGACTCTTGGACTTTGGCTTTCGGCGGTAAGCGGTGTATGGGCCGAACTCAACACAAGGCTGCTTTGCGAGTCACAAGGGACCAAGGGACCAACATACCAACCTCCTCGGCTGAGTTTGGACCAAAGTGTGGGGAAAAAGACGAGTTTCGTTGAGCCGAATTTGATTGATTCTGACGTGGGTCGCTTTTGTACGACGATCAACCATCGACCATCATGCCAACGAGCTGAGATAATGAGCTCGACGTCACCGTCCCAGCTGACCGACTTGCACGCCCAGGACTGGTCAGCACTGCTGCACCCACCAGCGTCAACGTCGGCCTCACCAGCCACCACCACATCACCGACAGCCAACAGCCAAGCAGCAGCAGCGCAACCGTCGCCCTCAAATCCATCCGAGCGCTCAGCCTCGTCAGCCAGCGGCGAGCCGAGCAGCAGCAGTCGCTCCCGCCGCAGCCTGAGTTCCAATGTCGCCAACCTGCTAACACTCACCGAGCTGCGCAAGGCGGCGTGGGCGCGCATCTACTTCAGCGGGATCCGCACGGGCGATGCTTCCATCTCCACCTCGCACGTTCCAACATGGAAGCAGTTTGACGCGCTCATGATGCGGCGCCATCGGTACATCGCCGTCGACCCGCGCGACAACAGGACGTTGGGGTGGATCGCGTGCTTCCACCCGCATGCGCAGTGGGCGTACCTGTACGACGACGACCGAGTGGGCAGCTGTGATGATGGGAAAGACGGGCGCGAGGCGAGGGTTGCAGAGGTGCAGGTGATGGTGGCCGAGGCGGAGCGGGGCAAGGGCGTGGGCAAGTTTCTGGTCAAGGCGGTGCTGGCGTCGCTCAGGGCGGATCGAGGGTACTCGATGGTGCAGGCGAGCTTTTTCAAGGAGAACGATGCCGCCCGAAGCATGTTCGAAAGGTGCGGGTTCGAGGTGGCGTGTGAGCGGATGCACGCCGTCAAGATGCTCGATGGGCCGCCTAGCAAGGGTGACTGGAGGGATCTCGTCACCGTCGAATACAAGCTACCACCATTACAGGCCTCGCATCAACATCAGCAGCAGCCATCAACCTCAACCGACTCGCCAACAGCGATCAACACAACCATCGACCCCACTGCACTACTCAAGCGACCACGACTGGGATGAATATGTACAAAATCCCTATAATGCAGCAATCACGAAACAATCTGCCTCGAATGTCCATACCCTTCCAAGCCGAGCTCTTCTTCTTTGCCGGCAGGTGTCCTGACCGCAATGCCGTGCCTATGTTGCTCTCCGGACACTTTGCCCTCCCCCGCCACCTCGCCACTATCGCGCCTCTCCATATCGCCATCCTGATCCAAGCCCAGCAGATCTCTCCTGCGGTCCTCCTGGATGCCACGAATGGACAAGCCGCGCAAAAACGCGCCCGTCGACAGCCTGCGCTGCATGCCGCTCCTCGGCGTGGCTGCACCCGAATCCAACAGCGTCGCATCGTGGTCGTCGGCAAGGTGGAAGTTGTGATGCTGCGGGCCATCTTGGAGATCGTGTGGATGGTGTCCGTTGGGCAAGTGAGGGTTCTTGGCAGCATTCTTGGCGTGGGCGGCTTCCATGGCGGTGGCGGCGTCTTCTGCTTCCGGGTCTTCCGAGATGGACATGCTGCGCAGTTGGGCGGTGGGGCTGGATGCGCGGCGTGGCGTCTGATCGCCGCCTGAAGGGAGCTTCTTGGCCTGTGGAGAGACCTCGCCCTGCGAGATGCGAGGAGAAGAGGAGCCGACGGCAGCGCCATTGGCCATCTTGAGCTCTCCCGTCTCGGGATCGGCGATGGGCGCACCTTCTTTCGGGAACGCCTTCTTGGGCCTATCCGGCGTCTCGACCTGTTGCACAGCATCGTCCTTGGATTTGCCATTGGAGCTGTCGCTCGTGTTGCCTCCGCCGCCACCACCACCACCACGAAGAAGCTTCCAGGCCTTGGTGGCGCCCTTTTTGATCTCTTCTCCCACGTCAACAACGTCGTCGTGCCTGGGATGCTGCGTATACCAGGTCTGCGAGCCGTGCACGTGCTGAGGGGTGGATTGCTGTCTCGGAGGAGCAGCGGTTCCCTGAGACTGCAGCAGATGGGAGCGAGCTGCTACACCGATGGTGATCGAGTTGGCACGTTTCAAGCGGCCCGAGGCGGGGAGCGGGCAGAACTTGATGGCTGCGCCGCTGCTGCTGGAAGTGGTGGAGGCCATGGAGCCTTCTCTTGCTCTGCTGGGCACCGATGTGATGGAACGGCCACGCTCGGACGAGCCCCATGCTGAGCTGGACTCGGAAGTGAAGGAGCGAGAGAGATCGCTAAAGTCGCCCCTTTCGCTAGGAGTGCCGAGGCTGCTTTCCTTGTCGCTGCCGTAGCCAGACTCGCTGGCACTGCCGCGTCTCTCTGGAGGAGGATTGAGGCAGCCTATTGGCAAGACGCCATCGCCCGCCGAAGCGTTCTTGCCTCTGGGATCGTAGTCGAGCACCTCTCCACCTTCAAAGTTGTTGGAACGAGGTTCAGCGCGCTGGAACGTCTTGCCCAGCTTTTCACCGTCCTTGACTTTGATCTGACGACCGGGAGTGGGTGGTGGAAGGAAAGTGGCCTTGAGTGCGGCTTTGAATCCTGACTCGCTTCCGGTGCGTGCAGAGGCCTTGCGTGGCAAGACATCGTTTGGATTGTCGAGGATGCTTTTGAGTTTGGGTTGGTTTGAGGTAAGGGCAGGTGCGTTTGAAGAGTCGGAAGGAATCTCGTCTGGTGAAGAGGCGATATCTGAAGAAAGCGTCGAGATGATAATGTTGTCCTGCTTTGTCGGTGAGTCGGAAAGGTGAGGAGAACCACTCATTGTGTGCTGCTGCTGCTGCTGCTGAGTTGCAACAGACATGGCGATGGATGGGTTTGGAGCAAGCTGCTCTAGAATGGTTGACGACCAAGTTCCCTTCAAGGCGTGGGCATGATCGAAGTGATTGGTTGCAGCAGAAGCTGTGGTGGTTGTTACCGATGGAAGGTGTCGATGTCGTCGTCGTCGATAGTCGAAGTCGATGACGATGGCGACTCTTCCAGATCGTTGACTGTCCAAAAAGACAGCGCGGAACAGTCGATCCGCCCCAGAAAAGCAAAAAAAAAAAAAAAAAAAAAAAAAAAAAAAAAAACCCCCCCATCTGCGTCATCTCACTCAATCTAACAAATGCCCGATTCCACATTCGATCTACAAGATACAAGATCTCGCCCGCATGGATCCGCCCACGTGCGCTATTCTCCCATTCTTCTTGGCAATCCATCAAGCTCGACAGCTGCAGGGTCTTTCTGCTCAAGGTTGTTCAAACAACACCACCACCACTGTCTCCAGTATACACTCTTATCGGTGCAATGTCGACTACACAAGTAGTCACACGCTCGCGCTCCGCCTCTGCTGTCCGCTCAGCATCAACTCACGATGCTGCCTCGCCAGCTGGCCCCTTGCTCGACCCAGACCATCAAGACCGCCGCCATCTAAAACTCAGCGTTCGCATCGTCGACACCATCCGTCACTTTTGGGATCTCGGCTTCACCGCATTCGGCGGTCCAGGCGTGCACGTCGTCATCCTCCGCAAGCGCTTTGTCGACAAGTACGCTTGGTTGGATGAAACTACATTTGCGGACCTCTTTTCGCTCGGAAACGCGCTTCCGGGTCCAGGGTCGACGCAGCTTGCCTTTTCGATTGCCGTTGCGCGCAACGGTACGCTGGCTGGACTTGTGGCGTTTCTGTTTTGGAGCATTCCGGGTGCGGCGGGTATGGCTGCACTTGGAGCTGGTGTGAGGAAGTTCCCGGAGCGACTGCCGCCGATCGTGCTGGGGCTCTTGACGGGGTTGAATGCCTCGGCGGTGGGATTGATCGCGCTCGCTGCGTTCCAGCTGAGCAAGTCATCGATCGCGGATCCAGTGACTAGGCTGCTCGTGCTCGGGTCGGCGTCGTTTGGGATTTGCTACCATGCTCCCTGGATGTACCCCGTGCTGGTGTTCGGAGGTGGTCTGATCACGCTGCTCTACGACTTTCGCCATCGCATTGTCGAAGCGGTTACGGCAAGAGTCAAGGTTCAAAAGAGCAAGGCTGGCAACAATGGCAGCCAAGTTCGAGATGCCACCCCGCACGACCAGACCCAGGACATTGAACTCGAGACAGTGACACCAGCTCGGCGCCCATCCCTCGACGCCACCGACAAGAAGCAGCCTGGCCCTGCTGTCCAAGAGCTGCTGCCCTTCCAGTCTGGGGCACCCTCCTCTCTCCGACATAGAAACGCCGCGACTGTAGACCGCACCGATGCCAAGCCAACCCAAAATAGTATCGAAACCCCAGCCGCCGACCGCCGCACGCCCATCATGGTGCTCAACCGCAACGTCGCCATGGCCCTCGGAGCTTGTTTCATCGCCCTCGTCACCGCCGTCGTCGTCACGCGCTCGCAACTCACCTCGCCTCCGCGCGCATTCGACTTTTTCACCAACATGATGATCGCCGGCGTCATCATCTTTGGCGGCGGTCCCGTCGTCATCCCCCTGCTGCGCGGGTATACGGTCGAGAACGGCTGGGTCGAATCGCGCGACTTTCTGCTCGGCTTTGCTATCCTTCAGGCGTTGCCGGGTCCCAATTTCAACTTTGCAGCGTATCTGGGCGTGCTGGCGGTGCCGAAGCATCCCGTGCTGGGGGCGCTTGTGGGCTGGCTGGGTATCTTTTCGCCGGGTATCCTGCTCAAGTTGTCGCTGCTGCCGATCTATAATACGTGGCGCAAGCACGAGGTGGCCAAGTCGGTGCTTCGCGGTCTGAATGCGTCGGCTTCGGGCTTGGTGTACACTGCTGTGTGGCAGCTCTTCCTCGGTGAGTTTTGCTGCTCGTTTGATTTTGCAAGATGAGATCGAAGGCTAACTTGTTCACTCTTTTGGATCTTGCGATTAGTGGGCTACATCTATACTCCGGCACAGGGTAAGGTGGTCGAAGCATCCAGCCAGAGCGGACCTTTGACGTCAGATCCATTCTGGGGCGTGGTGGCTAGCTCGGCATTCGTGGCTACCCAGTGGTTCAAGAGTCCACCTGCTGTCACTATTGTGGCTGGTGCAGCCGCAGGCTTGGCGTGGTTCGGCGTGGTGGGTGCAGCGGGCACCGAGCGTCAGCAGGGGTTCTTCTGATGCAGTGACACAAAAGGAATTCGCTTCAACTCGACGAAGGGAGGAAGTGGTGTGCGTGTGTGTGTGTGTGGTTCGTGCCCGACGATGAAGATACAGAGCTGCCGAGCTGCTGAACCTCGACTAAAGCGAGCTGCGGCTATGCTTTTTATTTTAGAAAGACGCCGACAGAGATGCTTACACCTCGAGACTCGCACTCGAGATGCCTTGCAAGTGCACTTCGATCTACCATTCGCACCTCAACCTCTTACCCTTGCGCTGATCAGTAGATCTGGCAAACATGAGCGCATCCGTCAGCTCAACGCCTGTCCCGCCTCCCCTCCCCGTGTCGCGCTCGACTCAACCGCGCTCCCACGCAAGTCGAATTCCTCCTCTCGCAAGTGCGAGCCACTCTCCGCTACCTCTCCGAGATCGGCGGTTTCGACCCCACCGTCTACCGCCAGATCCACGCCCTCCTCGCCAAAGGCACCATCGACCTCGCTGCTTCCATTCCTATCAGCCCTGCATCCAGCCGAGCGGCTGAGACGCAAGCCGAAGAGCTAGGAAAACGCAACGCGTGGCTGCGCAAGACGCTCAGCGAGACGTCCATCCTGCCCACCACCGTCGAGACTGCCCTCTCGCCGACCGCGGGTCCACTGCTATCGGATGACCAGAAGCAGGCGATCGTGCAGCTGGTCGAGTACTCCCAAAAAGGCGTGGCGGCCATCACCAATCATGCACCCATCAACACGCACAACTGGCAGACGGGAGTCGACTCCATCGCAGACACAGCCACACTCACAGTCCTCTCAGACCCTGTCACTGGCGCAGGAGTTGATAGCAAGCAGCGTAGGGGGAACCAACACGACGTTTGTCGTCGAGCCGGGATTGGCCATTTCGTGCTCGCTCGTCGTCGTCAAAGGCGGCCCGGAGCTGGGACGTCGGCTGGAGCTGGCGAGAGAGCAGAGTACAGCGAGCTTGTCGATAAACCAGCCTGATGTTCGGGGTGCTGTGCCTCCGCCACCACCGAGTCACCCGGAAGTGCTAGCGATCAGAAGGCAGAGCAGCAGTGGAGCTGCGCCTGCGCTGGCGGGTGTAACTCAGCCGCCCATATCTCCCCGTCCGAATACCTCAAGGACTGGATAGCTCTGTAGCATAAGCCTCTTCAGCTGCTTCTTCGTGCAAAACGAGCTTGTTCACGATCATTGACTGTGTGCGAAAGGGTATGAGCATGGTGTAGCTGCATCGTGAGAGAGGTGTTTTTTTTTGTTTTTTTTTGGCTCGAATTTGTTAGACCGTCTCACAACCTCGGAAGGCGGGAAATGCTCGAGATTCTTCTGCTTCCACCTTGCTCAGCATCTTCCACCACGACGATCCCAGGTGTCTTTTACACGATGTCAGCCACAGTCTCACTGCGCAAACGGCGCTCCATCGCATCGCGCCCCACCACCAACCGTCCACAGACCATCACTGGCCAGCAGAACAAGGCGCTCACCGAAGAACAGGAACGCGAACGACAGGCTAAAGAACTCGATGCGCGTCGACGCCGTGCTCGTCGTCGGCTGGACGAGCTGGAGCGCATCAACTACCGCGATGCTCCCACTGCCTCCTCGTCCACTTCCGCTGTTGGTGGCTCCGCAACGCTCGACGCGGGGTCACCTGGCGTTGTCGACGCGGCTACGACAACGGACGCTGAACCTGATCCTACCGGTACATCATCGGCATCGGGAGTGAGCCTGGCGCAGAGGCGGAGGAACCAAGCCGAGATCAAGCGCATCCTCGTCAGTGGGCGGAGGAATCTGCATTCGATGGTGGAAGAGCTCGTCGATCAAGGAAGGCTGCCTCTGCGCGGAGGCAAGGCGGGTGCGAATTGGCGCAGCGCACGCTCGGCACCCTCCTCGAAACCAGGCAGGAAGTACTGCAGCATCTGCGGATACCACGGTGACTTGGCTTGTGTTCGATGCGGTCACCGATACTGCTCGCGCAGGTGCAGAGACGTGCACGACGAAACACGCTGCGAACGGCCTCTACGCTAGCTCAGCCAACACACACAACACGATACCCAAAAAAGCAACGATACCATATGCACTCTATTGTCTATTCTGATCCATAACAGCATCGATCTACAAACCAGCAATGACGTTCTTACCCTTCTCTCCCTGTCCAGGCTCCATCCGCGCACCAGGCGTATCGATGCCGCCTCTGAACGTCTCCCCTGCACCTGCCACGCGCGTCTCCGTATCCAGCTCGCAGAACCCGACCTCCGGATGCGCTTTATCGACGTACATTGTGCGCGTCATCTTCTCCCATCCGTGCTTCTTGCGCTCGTCAGCATCGGCAGAATCGGGTTCGGTGTAGGGCGCATAGATGGCGTGGCGCGGGTGGACGAGCGGTGCGTCTTTGAGGAGCGGGGTGAGCAGCCAGCCCATGCGCAGCGTCGTGTGCTCGTCGTCGTTGACGGCGATGCGAGAGAGTGGGGGAGCGTTGGCGGCGAAGCCCGTGTCGGATGGGTTGAGCAGGCTGTCCTCTGCGCCGGGTGTGTTGGAGGCGAGATTGCGGTCCAGTCCGGCGACGCGGGCGGGGGTGTCGCTCCCACTGGGTGCTGGTTGGGAGGTGGAAGTAGGAGTCTCTTCGGTGTCGGTCCAGCGGCTCGAGCGGCCGCCTTGGCCAGGGAGCGTGTACACCGGCAGCGCCTCTTTGGGCATCAGCTCGATCTGCACTTCTTTCGCCTCCACCTCGTCCAGCTTCCATCTGCTCTTGGCCGCCACCCGCGCTTTTTCTTCTGCGGAAGTCTGCTCGAACAACGCCTGAATAAACTCAGACGTGGGCCTGTACAGCCATCGCCTCGGCCGGAGCCCCTCGAACCAGCCCAGATGCCCGCCGCCTTTCGTCCACGCCAGCACGACGTTCTCGTTGTACCCCGCTGCCGCCCCTGCATCGCTGTCGACAGGCGTGCCGTCGGCATTACGACCAATCACAGCCCTGATCTTGGCCCAGATCTTGCTCGGCACAATCGGATCGTCTTGGGCCGACAGACACAGCATCGGTCGCTGCACCTGCCCGACGTTGTTCGCGCACCCGCCGTAGTTGTAGTAGTCGTCCGCGCTGTCAAAGGGAAACTCGCCGTAGGGTTTGGGCAGTCCGCCGACGAAGCGCGTCATGGTCTGGTCGGCGGCTTTGAGCGAGCCGCGTTTGATGATGGCTCGTTCGCCGGGGCGCGGGCCGCCGTTCTTGGCTTGCTGCTTGTACAGCTCGAGCTCGGCTTTGGGTTGGGGCGGGGCGTCGTATAGGTCGTCCAGCAGAGCGCGGAAGGGCGGGTGGAGCGCGAGCGTGTCTTTGTGCTTCCGGGCCATGCGTTGCAGATTGGAACCCATCGCCATGGCGTACTTCTGCGAGAGGAAGCCGCCGTAATCGAGCTCGTCCGCTCCAGCCTTCAGGTCGAACGGCGTGCCGACGATGACTCCGCCCAGTAGAGGCGTGTCGTCGCCCTCCTCGCCGAGGTAGCGCCCGAGCACGTTGGCGCCGAGCGAGAACCCGATCCCCACCAGCGGCGAGTTCGGGTACAGCTTGGTAATCAGCAGCAGCGCCGAGCGGATATCGGCGATCTTGAGCGCCGAGTACAACTGCGGCGACGTCACGGGCACATTGGCACATCCGCGGAAATTGACCACGATGCCGCGGTAGCCCAGCCCTCCTTCGGCGGTGGGCTTGGTGAGGTGTGCAAAGCAGTTGCGCACGTAGCTCTCGTGGCTGCCGCCGGTGAGGCCGTGCAGGCACACGACGGTGGGCAGGCCGTCAGCTGCAGGGTGGTTTTGTGTGGTCAGCTCCTCCTCGCTGTCCGCTAGGCTGGGCGGGGAGATATCCAGCCCAATAGTGCCGCCATCGGGGGTAAGGAATGCACGCCGCTTGTACTCGACCGCATCGATGCGGCTGAAGTTGCCCACGGCCGAGTAAATCGTCTGCAGGTGGCCCGTCGATAGCCAGGGTGTGGGTCGGAACGTTGGATTCTTGGCTGGGTTGAGCGTTTCCGTGACTGCGAGGAGGGATTCTATGCTGGGTGAGGATCGAGTTGTGCTAGATGAGGAAGAGGATGCTGGCTTGTAGTATTCCACATTGACGGCGAACAGGGACTGAGGTGCGATGGGGGAGAGGATGGACCGGCCCAGCAGCGTCGCTGTCGAGGAGAGGAGGCCGGACATTCTCATTCCAGGGGTATCGATGAGGCGAAAGTCTATGTCTAGAGAGATGGAGGTGAATAAGGAATCCTCGTCGTCACCATCAAGAAAACAAGGTCGTACCAAAACAAAAAGCTTTTCGAGCGTGTGCGAGTGGAGGAGCGTAACCAGTTGAAGGGGTTCGAATTGGTGATGGTAGCTTGGAGAAAATACAGGCTGGAAAATTCAAGGAAAAAAAAATCCAAAAATCCAAAATGTGGCCACGCCTGGTAACTCGAATTTCCCTGCCAAATTCCGAGTATACGAGGCGTGGCCACCTTCAACTTAACCGCCACTATAGCCGAATCGCAGCACAAACGCAGTCTCGCACGCACATCGTTCATCCGGGCCGGTTCTTTTTCGAAATTAAAAAACAAAAAAAACAAAAAAAAAAATAATCCGCAATTTGTTAGGTTTCAGCGCACGGTTCTTCGCTCTTTTCAGGGTTCACAAGAAAAAGCTCAGTTCGTTCTTCCCGTTCTTCTTTCTCGACTATCATCATCCCACCTCTTTCTCCATTCAGCAGCATCGCCATCATGTCTACAGACCTCAACGTCGACATCCACAACACCGACCCAGCTACCGCGGACACCGACGTCAGCGCTGCGCTCGCCCAACCCCTCGCCACCTCGCCCACCACTGCACGCACCCAAGCCATGTCGCTGCTCGAACTCCAAAAGCAACTCGACGCCGACATTGCGCGTCATATGGCTGTCCTCACATCCAACGGCGTCGACATGCAGACACCCTTGATAGATGCGCAAGGGTTCCCGCTGGCGGACAAGGATCTGATGGCGATTCGCACGGCCAAGCAGAGGGTCAATGTGCTGCGCAACGACTCGAATGCGCTCAGGGAGCGTGTGGCGCAGCTGCTTCAGTTGGCGATTAACGGCGATGCAGTGGCGCAGTCGTCAGCGAGGAGCGAGGAGACGGTCAAGGTGGGCAAAGCGTTTGCGAGGGTCAACTCGGTCGCAGAGGGCAGTCCGGCACAGACCGCCGGGTTGGTCCAGGGCGATCGAGTCGTCAAGTTTGGCTCGGTGACGGCCGACAGTCCAAAAGGGTTGGCGGCGCTAGCAGCTCCAGGTGTGGTGGTTGATGGTACGAGTATTCAGCTCACCGTGACGAGGCAAGGCGCAGCTGTCAATCTCACCCTAACGCCAAGAGCAGGCTGGGGCGGAAGAGGTCTGCTCGGCTGTCATCTTCTTCCGCTGTAAGCTCAGCAAGCACACTCGATATCGATCACATCTCTGCAGCGACTGTATTGCAATCGTCGTCACCTCTACGTCCGCTCAACGACGACTCGTGCTGCCATACGAACTATCATACGTCGGCATAGTTCGCCGCCTGCCTTGCTCCAACAACCCCTGCGACTCGTCCGCATCTCCGCGCTCCGACCACTCGCCTCTCGACCCCCTCGCTCTACCCGCACGGCTTGTGCTCCTCGCTCCCCCACCCCTTCTGCGAGTATGGAACGGCGCACCGTGCTCCAACGTATACATCCTCGGATCGAGCTCGAGCAGGCCCGTCTGTTCGTTCCTGCGCAGCTGATGGTGCGGGCCCAACTTGTGTCCGCTCGACACGCGCCACGACGCGTGCTCGTCCCACGACCCATCCGCGTGATATGCGCCGCTCGATTCGGGCGGTTCGTGATGACTCGACGAGTGGCGTCGCGGTTCGGGTCGGTGCACGCTCGACTGTCGATACGATCCCGAGTGCTCGCTGTCCTCGGCGCGAGAGCTGCGACGCGAACCTCCGGTACTGCTGTACGAACGGCGCGGATCGTGGTGCTCGCCCTGCTCGTAGTCGTCTTCCACCTCGTGCTCCTCGCGCCGGTTGCGGATGGGTCGGGCGTAGTCGCGCGAGTGCACGCTGTCGCCGTCGTGCGCGGCGTCACCATCTTGTTCGTCCTCCTCGCTCTCCTCGTCATCTTCCTCCTTGGTGTCGTCGTCTTCGCTATCGGACTCGCCGTCGAGCTTGATGGACTTGACGTCAAAGTAGTGAAACGCGATCTTGACCAGCGGGATCGCCAGCGAGTGCCCGACGATCGACGCCAGGATCAGCGCGTACGTGATGGGTTTAGCCAGCACCCGAATGCGCTCCGCAACAGGCGAAGGGTCGTCCGGCTTGAACTCGTCCAGGATCACGCCCATATAGAAAAGTGCCCCCGCCCCAACCGGCGCAAAATAGCCCACAAAGCACGCCTCCGAGATATCATGCAGCGTCGGCACATAGCGGTAGAATGCAACCATCGCCGGCAGCCGTCTGAACAGCAGCACCAGCACGCTTAGCAGCACCAGTCGGCCCGGCGTAATACCGTTCTGCGGATCGTTGAAAGAATCCCACGGAATCGTCGCGCCCAGAAAGCTGAAGAACACGAGGTTGAGTAGCAAGTCGAGACAGTTGTCCACCTCGGACTCTTCGCACTGCTCGCGGTAGAAGTCGGTCCAGGAGAGCGCGTTGCCCGCTACGAACGCCGCGAGCAGGTCGTCGAACTGCAGCACTCCACCGGACCCGATGATGAACACGCCCATGGCGGCGCCGAAAAGCAGGAAACTTTCCTTGTCGATGAGGTTGCGGTCGGTGGAAAACTCGATGAGGCGGCGGCAGATGTAGCCCACCGCGATGCCGTACGCGATTGCGCCGCCGACGGTGTAGAGGCACGTTTCGAAGATCCACGCTGTGAGGGCTTGTGTGGTCGTTTCCAGTTTCAGGAGATGGACGGCGAGGAAGAGGAACGGGTAGCCAAAGCCGTCGTTGGCGCCGCTCTCTGCCGAGATCAAATTCCGCAGGCGGGGCGAGACGTACTGGTCTGCAAACGCGCCTTTGACTATCGCGTTCGACAGCACCGGATCCGTAGGCGTCGCCGACGTCGCAATCACCAGCCCGGCCAGCAACGGCAGCGACGGCACAACCACCCAGATGCACGCCGTCGTCGCCAGCCACATCACCGTCATGATCGGAACCAGCAGCACCACCAGGCTGCGGATCTCGATCCAGGGATACTTGTAAGGCAGCTGCACACCCACCAGTGTTAGTTGGATCCCGATTACCACGCGGCATAGCCCGAGCGAGACCTCGTCGACATCGACCTCTTTGGACGCCCAGTTAAAGATGCCGCCCAGACCGTAGGGACCGAGACCGATGCCGATGAGGACTGCCAGGGGCGCCTCGCCGAGCAAGAGCCGCTCTTTGACGAGGTACGAGAATGTACCGTACGCGATGAAGAATAGCCCGAAGGCCGTGCAGAGTAGGTTGAGGTTGGTGATCTCGAGGTCGAAGGTCATCGTTGTGAAAGTGGCGCTTGTCCAGCGAGGAAGAGCTAGACTGGCGGTGATATGTCGAGAGGATCGTGGAGGAGGGGTGGCGAGGTCATTCGTGACTTGCTCTAGAGTAGAAGGTGGGGGTGATGGGATGGCGGTGGTGGTCAGGAGGAAAGGCTGCCAAGCCTTTGGTTGAGGATGCGAGTCAGCGTCGCCCCGTGCGAGGTTGACAGCCAGCGAGGGTTCAGGGTCTTGGTTGTCAGCTGCACGTCACCGGACATGACCTCATCACAAATGTCAAAAAAGAATTAAAAAAAAAAAAAAAAAAAAAAAAAAAAATTCTGTCAAAAAACGAAGGCTGAGAAAAGAACCATGAAATCCTGCTCTGCCTCAAGACCATTCGGGCAAGCCAAATCTGACGACACCGCTGCTGACAGTGCTCTTGGGGTTCAGGAGCTTTTCGCATTCGAGTAGAATCGTTTGTATCAAACGCAAGGACGGTGTATAAACAAATGAATGTGAGGATCAGCCTGCAAACGGGCGGAGTGACGATGACGGCTCAAGCAGCAGGCGGATCCTTGCACTCATGCTCGACCTTGAATGCAGCGATATGCTTAGCAACCCAGCCACTGGTGCGCAGACCTGGCCCCTCGTATGCCGATCCGATCTTCATGACGTCGAGCATCATGTGGCAGTTCCCAACGATATCCTGTTCACCCGCCTTGCTCCATACCCACGCCGTGCACCTTGAATTCTCCACACACTGCTGCTTGCACTGCACGGCTTGGAAAGTCTTGCGCCCGAGCTCGACTCCGCGATCGGCGGTGAAGAAGGCTTCCCAGTTGTCCTTGCTCGGGCTGAGATCCACCGGCTCGCGGTTGCTGCTGTTGAAGTCGGGTTCGAGCGACTGCAGAGCGGTCTGCAGGGCGTGCGGGACGACGCGGTCGAAGAAGTCCGAGTACAGAATCGTCTGGTTGCGCGGCTTTGTCCGACGGATCTCGCGCTCAACTCGCGAGAGTCTGATCACTTCATCCGGCGAAAGGTGGTGAAAGCTGAACACGGGCTGACACCAGTTGCCCGCGTCGAACAGCACCTCCTGCGGGGGCTCGCGCTGGAATCGCGCCCCTGCATCTCCCAATCCTTGCAGCGGCGCCGTCGCCGACTTGCGCAGCGCGATGCTCAGCTCTCCATCGCCGCAACAGCTCGCTTCCACCGCCTTGTCGAACTTCTCTGCAAAGTGGGGATCCTTGCCGAATGTCTGGCGCATCAGTGCGCCAGAGACGATATAAGGGCAGCCGCCATTGGCAAAAAGCTCCTGGCTCGGCACCAGCACGTATCCACACCCAAAGATCTGCTCTTTGGAGGGATCCTGCCCGGCCAGGAAGCGGAACAGCGAGTCCCACACCACAAACGTGTCCGCCTCGTAGCCGATGTACCACTCTGCAAAAGGGTTGCGACGAAACGCGTCCTGCCACATGTAGAGGAACTTCCACTTGTCCAAATTCCAGCCTTCCTTGAAACCCGTCGCGCGGGCTGGCCCTCCGACGTCGCTGGACAGCAGCTCGTGCAGCGCCGTGTAGCGCGGGCCGAACTCTGGGCTGCTGCGCGCGTAGGCCGAGACGTTGGCCAACGCATCGCGGATAGTGAACCCGCCCAGCTGCACGTCCGCGTCCGAGTAGACGAGGAAGGAGGGGCCCTCGTAGCCCGGCGTGCCGCTGAGGTGGACTTTCGGGTTGATATCGCTCTGCGCGAGGAGGAGTTGCACCGGGAGGCGGTCGAAGAGCACCGACGCGCCTGTCTTGAGCACGATGACCGACTTCTTCTTCACCGCTTCTATCGCTGCATCGTTTGGGTCCGTAGTTTTGCTATCGACTTCTGCTGATGCCGCGCTAGAAGGAGAGAAAGTGGCCATGACCCGATCCATTCCTCCCCTAAACTTGGTGCTGAGCTGCTGTTCGAGCTGGTGGATCTTCTCTTTCGCTGCTCGGAGCGATTCTGCCTCTTTGCCGTGGAACGCCATCTCGAAAACGCCAACACAAATGGCAAGGAGTGAGATGCACAGGACCAGCCGCTTCCAGCATCGTCCCCTCTTGGACTGAATCGCTTTCGGAGCAGCAGAGGAGCTGGAGGGAGGTAGCAGCGACGCGCGCTGATCGTCCTGCTCGTCGTCGTCCCTGTACGCGACGACTACGTGTGGCGATGGCATTTTCGCTGCGTGGATGTAATCCGCCATTCTTTGGCAGGAACAGGTGTGTGAGAAATGTGATGGTGGTGGTGGTGGTGAGAGGTGAAGATGACGTGTGCTGCGGTCCTTTCCTGTGATACCTTCACGCCCAAATGAAATGCGGCGCTGTGACCTGTACCAAGCCACGCATTGAATCAACGGCTAAAAGGGAGAGCTCCACCGCCTTCATCTCAAAGTGGGTTGATCAGTCGAGGCTTGACCATGTCCATCTGGTTCAAAAGAGCTGTCCGTCACGGCTCCTCGATCGAGGCAAGGACGTTGAAGGTGCCTTAGGGGAAACCCATCAGCATGGGTTCTGCGTCGAACCGGATGTTCAACTCCTCGTTCAGCTTCATTACACCAAGAAATCTGCGCAGTAAAGGCGACTGATCACGGCGACATTTGCCTTTTCCTGGACTGAGCTTGGTTTTACGAACGGTGCTCGGGCCTCCCAGCCCACCAATCGCAGGATAGTTAGCGAAATCCTTGAAGGTGCGTGCGCAGAGACGTGCTCCTATCAAAATGGTGCAACTCCGAGCGGGATGTGGGCTCGTTGCAATGACACTTCAAGTCGCGCCTCCGAAAGGGCGTGTGTCTGGCACCTGATGGTTCTTTCCTTTGAAACAGAGCGACGTCCACGGTGACGAGCCTCAATTCGCAATGCAACGCTGCATGAAAACGACTCGGCCCAGGCTTTGCGCTGTGTCGGGTAATCGGGTAATCGGTCACACTTCGAGGGGAGCGATGGAGTTGCCTGTCGAGTCTCGCTTCTTGTGCCGATTCACGTGTATCACGTAGATGTGGAATTCACGTAGGTGTGGAATTGAGGGGGACTTGTGAAATTTGGGCCAAAACAGGCA